>KQ995677.1:127188-139389 GCA_001598015.1 Dorcoceras hygrometricum
TTGTTCAATTGCCGGTAATCGATACATAGTCTCATTGATCCATCTTTCTTTCGCACAAATAGTACTGGAGCACCCCAAGGAGAAACACTTGGTCTAATGTATCCTTTGGTAAGAAGATCCTCCAGCTGATCTTTCAATTCTTTCAACTCAATTGGTGCCATTCTATATGGTGCTTTCGATATTGGTTGGGTACCTGGCATCAATTCAATACTGAAATCTACCTCTCGATATGGAGGTAATCCAGGAATTTCATCAGGAAACACATCAACAAAGTCACACACCACTGGTATATCCACCAGATTCGGGCTACTTTTCTTTGTATCTATTGCATAAATCAGAAATCCCTCCGCTCCTTTTTGCAATAGATTATTCATTGTAATAGCAGAGATCAAAGGAATTCTAGCTCGTGATCCCTTACCATAAACCTTCCATTCATCAGCGTGCTCTGGTTTAAATCGAACCACTTTCTGAAAACAATCCACTGTTGCTCTATACTTGGTTAGCATATCAATGCCCACGATACAATCAAAATCAGATAATCCAAGCACAATACAATCAATTTCAATTGTGTGACTCTCAAACTGTAATACACAATTTCTAACAGCAGTGATCGATAACATTCCTTTCCCCAGAGGTGAAGAAACCGATACTATTTCAGATAAAGGTTCAGCAGACAACTTGTGTGCTATCACAAAATTCTCAGAAATGAAGGTATGTGAGGCACCAGTATCAATTAAGACATAAGCTGGAAAGTTGCACAAGTAGCAGTTACCTGCAATAACATCGTCTGGGGCTGCTTGTGCTTGTTCTTCGGTCAATGCAAACACTTTGCTTGTTGCTTAGAAGGTTGGCTCACTGTCTGGCTTCCTCCTTGTCTACTTTTTTCCCGCTGCTGCTGCTACTTCCAGCATCAAAGCGAGGCGTTGGTGGAATCTGTGGATTCTCTGCTGCTTTGGCTGCTGCTGGCACAAATTGTGCTCTTCGCTGCCTTAGTAATCCAGCTTCAGCTCCTTTTGCCCGGTTCAATGCATCGGCAAAAGTATTTGGTCTTCCAGTATTTACCAAGGTAAATACATCTGGGTTCAATCCATTAATGAATTGATCCGCTTGTGCTTCATCACTCATAGCAACATGTGGCGCAAATTTCAGCAAACTCGTGAACTTGGCAACGTAATCCTCTATATTCAACTGCTCTTGTCGTAAGTTTGCAAATTCCGCTCCTTTATCTTTCCTATAAGAGACTGGGAAGAACCTTTGATAGAAAGCTGTTCGGAATACTGCCCATGTAATCACAGTACCCTGATTTTCAAACGCTTTCTTTGTTGCTACCCACCAGCTTTTCCCAATACCATGCAGCTGGTGAATAATCAATTTCACCCGACGCTCATCAGTGTACTCAAGTGCCTCGAACAACTGCTCAATATCTTCTAACCAGTTTTCACATTCAATATCACTTTATGTTCATGTCAACGTCGGTGGTTTAAACGACTGAAATCGTTTTAACAAAGTCTCCATTGGAGTAGCAGCTGCATTCAAAACCTCAGTAGATGTATTGCTCTGTTCTGTCTGCCGATTCGTAGTTCTTCGAGGAGGCATATCTAAGAATTAAACAGACGGGTTTATCATTTCTCATCAAACAATAACAAATCAATTTCAGTCCCTCCTCTGATTAGCATACATCGATGTATTGCTGCTCAAAAGATCGAGTGTTGTTTCATACTTCACTCAATACATGCTGTTAATCACTTCCAACGCATGTACTTCTCATAATTCGTCGGTATATTCTTACCATTTATTCACAAGAATCATGTGATATAACTTCAAAAGCAGTAAGACATACACCACACAAGCATGCAATTCATCATAAGAAGAACTCGATCTACAACACTCATCTAGTTCAAAGATCTCACTATTGTAGTAACGCTCTGATACCACCTGTTGTGAGGCTCTATGCTCATAATTAATCTTCTAATCTTAATCAGTGGGTTATTAATATAATCTAAACAAGTTTAACAATCTAATCTGGTTTATATATATAATGTTTGATACCACCTATTGTGAGGCTCTCTGCTCATAATTAATCTTCTAATCTTAATCAGTGGGTTATTAATATAACATAAACAAGTTTAACAATCTAATCTGGTTTATATATATAATGTACTAAAAAAAAAAAATTCAACCAGCAGAAGCGTAAGTCAGCAGAAGCATAATAAATTCAGCTGGTAGCGTAAACATGATTCATTTACACAAATACTTCAAAGTTTACAGCGGTTACAAGCTAGGTTAACTAGTACACGATTAAGTCTTATATACAAAACCAGACGTAAGAAACTTAAGACCAGTCGTCCAAACATCTAGACTATCAGCTGGTGTTTCATCTTCTTGCTGCTGATCTAGCATCTAGGTAGTATCTCTCGCTACCCGTAGTTGCTCCCCACTAGTTCTTTCTTCCTGTTGTCATGCACACATACAAAACAAAACAACAGCCTGATAAAACTACGGTGAGAATCATCTCAATATAATCATCAGGTACGCATAATAACAATAAAATGCATAACAGTGTATCAACTGTAATTAAATGCAATGACATGAAATGATTCTAGTTCTCCTTCTCAATCTCAGAATTGATTCCACATCAGTTCGACGCCATCAAGATTCGTATCCGATCTTGACATGAATATTCATCTATCGAAACCATCTCCGGCTTCGAAAATCAGGCCAACTCAGTCCTGGGCATTAGAATCAATTCAAGTCTCTTCAATATGCAATTCATGCAAATATAAAAGATCCACTACCTGTGATAGATCGACACACACATAATTCAAGTTCTAAATCAAGAACAATAATCAAATATGTATGTGATTTCAGCGGAATACTCAAGAAATATCATTCTCGAGTAATCTAGTTCCTGACTCTTCTGTCAGATTATACCTTTGTTTCTCTATTCTCAAAATGCTTCAGTTAACGTTCTTACACTCTGTTCTTCACTTCAGAAGATTCTTGCAAGATCAAAGGTCGATAACTGAAATCCAGATGTTCACAGTATTTCAAATTCACTCTTATTTATAGACAACGATCTCTGTATTTCTTGCAGCATTTCCAACGTTTTCAATTCGAGTTCCACGTGTCATGCTGAGTATTCAAACCAGATATACTCCCACCGCTTCAAAGGTGGATAACTATAAATAGATTCCTCAACTGCTGTTGATCGTCCTCAGCCGCTGTTCGAATATCGTTGTTCTTTAGCAGACGCAAGAATCAGCTGTTATAGTAACCAGTTGCAACAACAGGAATCCAGTCGCAACATAAATCCAGTCGCAACATTTCAAAACTCAAAACGATGTCGTTATAACTAATGCCAACGACGTCGTTACATATCCTCAGCTGGTACTACTTCTTTATTCAAAGAAACCAGCAGCTGATCGCTTCCTTATTCCAACGGTCTGATTTCGCTAACTAGTCGAAACGGTATCGTATCAACATTTCCTGTTTATAGAAAATTAGGAAGAGAAAGTGGGTTGAGTGATTTTCATATGGGTCGAGATTTTTATATGGGTTGCTTTCAGATAGAGTTCGGGCCGAGTTTGTCAACATGGGTCGAGTTCTGTGGAGTCTTGGTACAACTCGACCCATGTCACTTAGACTAGACCCATACAATCATGACTCAACCCATAGATGATAAACTTGAGAAGAATATAAAAATTGACCAACAGATTAGACACTCGACCCAAAATCAAGGGTTTACGTTTCTTTTTTAGGAAAACCACTACGTCCAGACTCGACCCACACTAGACACGAACAACACAATGCTCGACCAACACCATTACTCGAACCATAGCATCTTGACCAACACCATACTCGGCAACTCCAGTCTCAAGACTCTCGACCCACACTATACGTGAACCACATCAGTCTCGAGACTCTCGTCCCACACCAGTCTCGAGACTCTCGTCTCACACACACACGAATCACACCAGTCTCGAGACTCGACCCACTCTACACACGAACCACACTAGTGTCGACCCACCCACACTACACATGAACCACACACCAGTCTTGAGACTCTCGACCCACATACACACGAACCGCACCATACTCGACCCACACTAAACACGAAACACACAATACTCGAACGACACGTTCAAATCACTCAATGACACAAGTCGACCCATGAAATTTTGAAAGCAACAACATAAACTCAAAGATTTTAGGTTGTTATGCCAAACGTCCCACAAAAGCCAAAAACCATAAACGACCGTTGATCTTCTTCATTTCCGTTACACTCAAAAAGAAACTCACGTCTATGAAAACCCACCCAAAATCAAAATAATCGCCGATTGAAGCTTCTTCGAGATTGCAATATGGTGAAAGTCAAAGGAACCCAAGTTGTGGAGATTGAACTACAAGAAAGAACGGTCGGAAATAACCACGTGATATGTACAACAACCTAAAATCTTTCACCATATTGCAATCTCGAAGAAGCTTCAATCGGCGATTATTTTGATTTTGGGTGGGTTTTCATAGACGTGAGTTTCTTTTTGAGTGTAACGGAAATGAAGAAGATCAACGGTCGTTTATGGTTTTTGGCTTTTGTGGGACGTTTGGCATAACAACCTAAAATCTTTGAGTTTATGTTGTTGCTTTCAAAATTTCATGGGTCGACTTGTGTCATTGAGTGATTTGAACGTGTCGTTCGAGTATTGTGTGTTTCGTGTTTAGTGTGGGTCGAGTATGGTGCGGTTCGTGTGTATGTGGGTCGAGAGTCTCAAGACTGGTGTGTGGTTCATGTGTAGTGTGGGTGGGTCGACACTAGTGTGGTTCGTGTGTAGAGTGGGTCGAGTCTCGAGACTGGTGTGATTCGTGTGTGTGTGAGACGAGAGTCTCGAGACTGGTGTGGGACGAGAGTCTCGAGACTGATGTGGTTCACGTATAGTGTGGGTCGAGAGTCTTGAGACTGGAGTTGCCGAGTATGGTGTTGGTCAAGATGCTATGGTTCGAGTAATGGTGTTGGTCGAGCATTGTGTTGTTCGTGTCTAGTGTGGGTCGAGTCTGGACGTAGTGGTTTTCCTAAAAAAGAAACGTAAACCCTTGATTTTGGGTCGAGTGTCTAATCTGTTGGTCAATTTTTATATTCTTCTCAAGTTTATCATCTATGGGTTGAGTCATGATTGTATGGGTCTAGTCTAAGTGACATGGGTCGAGTTGTACCAAGACTCCACAGAACTCGACCCATGTTGACAAACTCGGCCCGAACTCTATCTGAAAGCAACCCATATAAAAATCTCGACCCATATGAAAATCACTCAACCCACTTTCTCTTCCTAATTTTCTATTATGTCTTGCAGATTTTTTTTCCAACAAAACTTGAGAATGATCGAGTGTTTGGATGCAAATTAACTTTGGGGCACAATACGCTGAAACTTGTGAAAGAATTATTTCATTTTGAATGAAAATTAACTGAAATGAGTGGTTCAAGATGGACAGTTCGATAATCTGATTAGATTTGCCACAAATTATCTTAACTCGAACCAATTGTTATGGTTCTTGATGAGCAGGAGGTTGTTGACTGTGGGACCGAATTATGGATGGTCATCCACAAGAGGCTGCTGTGATTTTCGTTGCTGGAGTATAGGCTAATTACTGGGCTCAACTGTTCAAGGACTTTTCGTACGATTTCTTATGGTTCTTGATGAGCAGGAGGTTGTTGACTGTGGGACCGAATTATGGATGGTCATCCACAAGAGGCTGCTGTGATTTTCGTTGCTGGAGTATAGGCTAATTACTGGGCTCAACTGTTCAAGGACTTTTCGTACGATTTCTGAGGAGGATGGATTTCGTAGAACTCATTTCCTAGGATGAGTATCGTTACCTGGCGTGATTTGAAGGCCCGGATTGATGAGTTCGAAGCAGATATTAGGGTTGAGGTTAACATTGAGAAAATAAAAACTGGCTATGCTATATTTTGTATCCGTTGTTTTGGGTCCTCGGAGGAAAAAAGAAGAAAGAGGTTGACCCATCGAGGATGAGGCTAGTGAATGATCTAGATAGTTTTTGTAATGGCTGAACTTTTTCTATTGAAAAAGTTCAAAAATTTGAGGTTTAATTTGAAAGATTCTAAAAGTTTGTACTTGGTTCAAAACAAACAACCAAAAAGCTTCTGGAGTAAATTGCAATAGTACAGGAATTTCATTCTTTGAACTGGAAAACAACTCTGTTCTTATAACTGAGCGGAAATCAACAACCAATATTTACCGCACTAATATTTGTTATTCAGATTACTTGAAACAACCAAAAGCGTAATCTGAAACATTCGAACAACTGTAACAAAATGTCTATACAACAAAAAGTACAAGAACTGAAAACAGACGGAAGCTAATGTCCACGATAAACATCCCCGTTCTGGTCCAGCTCGCAACAACCAGCTTAGCTCAAATACTCATCACCTGCACTCAAGAAAACTAGTGAGTCTAGAGGTTCAGCAAGCAAATCTGGAATGACGAATGCAGGCAATACATGCATAACAATATCCTTTACTATATTGAAAGCTCATGAACTGATAGTGCTTGAAACTAAACAACTCGTAAGTTGAATATTGAATACTGCAATACAATAATCTGAAAACTGCAAAACTGGAAAAGCATAAACTACACATGTTTAAAATATTTAAAACATTTATTTGCATTTAAAAATAAGTAACATAAACATTTCTTAGAGTTGTGGTCGTAAACAACCGTGTGCTCTGTTTTCATTTTCAATCATTATTATAGCTCAGATATTTGTTCATAAGGTCAAGGTCGCTTGATCAAGCTTAATTGGTTGCAGGTGGAGCGGGTTCCAACCACGTCGCTGTTGGTCACACGCTCTAATCATTAATTCTGTTGGCAGGGCACTCCGGTCCGTTGACCTGTTACCACACCTTTTGTTGACCATCTGAATTTCGTCACAAAGCTTTTGAAATAAACTTTCTTTAAACTTTTTGTAATCTTTCTTTACTGTAAACTGTTTTTATATGATCTGAAACATATCGATTTCTTATATGGTCTGCTATTTTAAAACCCTCCTGATGTTCGAAAGCTGCTGGGAGTTCATCGGATTCAATCGAAGAAGAAAATGGGAATCAGCTCAGAGTATGAACAGTACGCAAGCGTACCAGCTTAGAATAGAAAATAAGATTTGGGTTGTTTGGTCAACTCAGATTAGAAAAAGTCAACACGGCCTAAATGAACAGTTCAGATTACGATGGTCAAACAAAGTCAACTCAGATCAGACCACGAAATCAGATCACAACATAAAACAGCTCAAACAGATCGCGACTTAAAATCAGCTTTGGGAAGAAACAATATCGTGAATAATGAACAGCTCTGGAAAAACAGATCGTGAATAATGAATAGCTCGAGAAAACAGATCACGAAACTTAGCTCAAAATATCACAAGTTAGAAGGTTTCCTTAGTCTGAATAAATCGAAAATATCTAAGGAAAATTCCAGAAATAAGAATGATTAAGTGTAACGCCCAGAAATCCTAGTTACGTGGAAATGAGTGCATGACTAGGGAGAAAATTATTTTAGAAAATTATATGCTATTTTATGTGCTTGCATGATGACTTTAATGTTTCATGATATGCATGTTATGTTTTTAGCCCTTTTGAGTTCCGGACGTGTGGACGAGACTAGAGACGACCGAGATTGAAATTATTTGAAAGTTTTAAGTCCTCATACTTTTTAAGAACAAATTTATTGTTTTTAAGCAGCAATTTTCGAAAAATAAGGTTTTTATGCATTATTGCCAGGGGAACCCGTTTTTCGCCTATACGGGATGTTTTATTGGACTTTCCTATATTTCAAAATTGAGGAGGTTATGTATTACGAAAATTTAAGATTTTAAAAGCCTATGTTTAGAGTTTTATTCAAAATTTTAAATTAGTGGAGGGTTAGTTTTGGGAAACTCCCTTATTTTCCTAATTAAAACATAGAAGGGTCATTTTGGACACAATACATTTTCTCCCTACCCCAATTTTTGAAAACCCTAACTCTTTCCCCTCCCTCTAGCTGCCTCCTCCCATTGGTGCTCTAGGATCCATCGAATTTTGGATGTTTCAAGGTGGTTTGTCCCGATCTCGCATCCCCCGCTTCGTTAACTCGCAGTTCTTCATTATTCCTCAATCAAGGCATGTTCTATTCTTCCTTTTCTCACCATTTAAATCATAATATACCCGTTTTTAAAAGATATTGCATGATTCGTATGTGATTTATCATATCTACGTTTATTGTTTACGATTCATGCATGCATCACGATTTTTAACTCGCATTTGAATTGTTACTTGTGAAGCTTCGATCATGGGCGGTTCATGGGGCTAGGGTTTGGTCTAAGGGTGGTCCTGGCAGTTAGCCCATCAAGTTAGGTCATGTGGGTCCAAATGGAGAGGGATTTTGTCAATGAATGAATTAGTTATGAATTTTATGATCAGCACGTGTCCTGACCTGTCGTCTGTGCGCGACAGTAGAGTTTTTGGGGTCGAGTAAGTCGCTATATATGGTCTGTGTGGTCAAGGTTGATTTCAAAATATTTTTCACTGAGTTAGGGTCACGCAGGTCCAAACAGGGAGTGATTTCGTCGAGGAACGAATTAGTTATGAGTTTTATGGCTAGTACGTGTCCTGGTTGCATTCTGCGTGCGAGCAGTGTCATTATGAGCATCGGTTTGATCATGTATTGAATCTTTTTTTAGTATAGTTTATTCTAGTGACTAGTATATTGAGTTAGGGTTATGTGGGTAGAAACAGGGAGTGATTTGGTTAAGAAATGAATTTTTAATGATTTTTACCGTTTTGTCGTTTGAAGTGGGCCTCGTCGGGTCATTTTTATGAAAATTAAGATTTCGAGTCTTAGGGGTTGCCAAAGTTCATGGATGACTTTATTTGATGTTTTAAAAATATTTTAAGATGTTTTCCAACATTTTTAGAATTTATTTGATTTATGAGATTTTTGTCAAATTTTAATGTTTGATTTTAAAGTGAATGAGTAAGTATGTTATAAACTTTTTAAAATTCAATTTTAAAGTTATGGGCTAAGTCATGTTTAGGGTTAAGTTTCATTTTGAGGTTAAGTCTAGGCTTTTGGGCTTAGAGTTAGTGGGCCAAGCACCTGAACCAGTCCTTGACTGGAATAGAAAATGTAGAAGCCCGTGAATATATAATTAATTATATATATAGTATTTTATGTATGATAATATTTTAAATGAAAGAATTAAATATATATTGATGGGCTAAGCCTTTTAAATCACATGTTTTTACGAAATTCACGCATCATGAAAGTTTTATGAAACGTTAAGGCATGTAAGAATTGAAAGAAAAATCGAGGGATTGAAGTGATGTGTGGCAAGTTTACGATGGGAGCTAGTCGGTATACCGGGCCCGAGGATCCCCTGTATTAATGTATTTACGAGCTTATGGATCAATGTGATCACGATATGGTGAAGTGACAGCATAGAGGTGTGAGGGATCCCGAGGTAAGTTCGAGTGAACCGCATCGCCGCGTATGTTGGTTCATAGATTGATCAATCGCTTATGTCATGGCTCACACTTCATGGATACAACTCACACGTTTTATGTTATACTATATCATGCCTTATTATGTATGCTATACGATTATGATATGTTACGACTGCTTTATGAATCATGTTTTACGATCATTCATGCACGCATGGTTTAAAGTTATTTTACTATACGTATGTGCTTGCATGCGATTTTACTACATGTACTTTGTTATTATTCAGATAGATCATGCTGGGACTTTAGACTCACTAGGTTTAGATGGTGCAGGTGATGACCCTGTTGATTTAGGTCGACCGGCGGTGAGGATCTCTGAGCGCTCATCGCAGCTGTACCCGAACTACTCTGACGTCTTCATCTTATGTTATGAAACATTTTCAGTTATTTTATCAGTCATGTTTAGTTTCCGCAACTTTCACGTACTTTGATTTTTAAGCCATATGGATGATTTAATGCTTTTAAAATATTTATTTATTTATGTTTTAAAGTAATTGTAATGCCCAGAATCATTAAGAAGAGGATTAATTTAACGTTCCAACAATTACGAAGTGATGAAGTTTAATTATGAGCTCGGATTTCTTCTGGAAGTGTTGGATGATTCAGGAACTGTGTATCGTTAAATCGCGCTAAGTGTGAGAACCAGACGAAGTAACCAGGCGAAGCTATTTGATAAGATCAGCAGCAGGTTACTGTAGCTCGCGACTGGTGGAATTGTGAAATAGGATGGTTGATAAAACGCCCTATGAGATCTGGAGTAGCAAGAAGCCTGATATTTCTTATTTCAGGGTGTTTGGATGCAAATGTTTTATTCACAACAATGGCAAGAAGCATCTAACAGCTTTTGAACCAAAATCTGATGCAGGTATCTTTTTAGGATATTCAGCAGTGAGCAAAGCTTATCGAGTGTTCAACAGCAGAAGCCTTGAATGTTGAAGAAACTGCTCACGAGTTTTTGATGAAACAAGCTTCAAGTCCAACTCAGCTGCAAGCCTTCACGATTTGTGCTCACGCTTGGAATCAACAAGTCTTGATGACTCAGATGATGACGTGGGACCAAGAGAATCAGCTGAGGAGGAACAACCAGCAGTGGTCACAACGCACAACTACGTTCAACAAGATCCAGCAGGTAATCCAGTTGTTATTGATTTAACTAACTTGGATAAGCAGGATCGAATTACAAGTGCACCAGCTGCTGGAGAAGAAGCGTCGAAGAATCAAAGAAATATACCAGCAGACGACGCTCAACCATCGACTGGCCAATCAGCAGGAAGCAATTCCCAAATCATATCAAGTTCACCTGCTGAACAACCAGTCGCGCAAAATTGTCAAGTAGTATCTCCTGCTGGTCAATCAGCGCCTAGCGCATCAAGTCTACCTGCTGATGCATCAGCAGCGAGCAATTCTAACCAGCAGGAAACAGACGCACAAGCTAGCAATTCAAATCAATTGGCGTCTGCTGATCCAGCAGTGGCAAATTATCCAGCAACACAGGGGGAACAACAACAATCAAATCCCAGTGGACTTGATCTTCGGTGGAATAAAAATCATCCACCTGAGCAAGTCATAGGTAATTTTGAATCCCATGTTCGCACTAGAGGCCAGCTATCTCAGTATGATCATTTTGATGTTGCATTCATCTCGCATATAGAACCTAAGATAATAGATTAAGCCTTAGCTGACCCAAGCTGGATAGAAGCTATGCAAGAAGAGCTAAATCAATTTGCACGTAATAAAGTATGGCAACTTGTACCTAGACCTAAAAATCATTCAGTCATAGGAACTCGTTGGGTCTTTAGGAACAAGCTGAATGAAGATGGAATAGTTACAAGAAATAAAGCTAGACTGGTAGCGCAAGGCTTTAGACAAATGGAAGGAATAGACTTCGATGAAACATTTGCTCCAGTAGCTCGATTAGAAGCCATACGCATGTTTTTTGCATATGCTGCATATAAAGACTTTAAAGTCTTTCAGATGGATGTCAAGAGTGCTTTTCTTAATGGCATCTTGACAGAGGAAGTGTATGTTGCACAACCTCCTGGCTTCGTTGATCATACAAATCCAGAGTTTGTTTACAAACTGGACAAAGATCTATATGGGTTGAAACAAGCACCCAGAGCTTGGTATGATACACTCACAAACTTCCTGCTGGAACATCATTTCAAAATAGGCACAGTTGATAAGACGTTGTTTAAATTTGTTAAGGATGATCATGTGTTACTTGTTCAAATTTATGTTGATGATATTATCTTTGGGTCATCTAACCCCAAACTGTGCAAGAAATTTTCTAAGTTGATGCAGGATAAATTTGAAATGAGTATGATGGGGGAGCTGACATTCTTCTTAGGCTTACAAGTGCGCCAGTTGGAGAATGGAATATTCATCAACCAGGCTAAATACACAAAAGAACTGCTGAAGAAATTTGGAATGGAAAATAGCTCAGCAGCAGCTACTCCCATGAGTTCCACGATCAAACTTGACAAAGATGAAGCTGGAACTGCCATTGAGGTATCTTTGTATCGTGGTATTATAGGCTCTTTGCTTTATTGGACTGCTAGCAGACCAGACATCATGTTCGCTGTCTGTTTGTGTGCTAGATTCCAAGAAGAGCCAAAGCAATCGCATTACATTGCTGTAAAGCGTATATTGAAATA
>KQ995677.1:157742-206809 GCA_001598015.1 Dorcoceras hygrometricum
AACTACGGGTAGCGAGAGATACTACCTAGATGCTAGATCAGCAGCAAGAAGATGAAACACCAGCTGATAGTCTAGATGTTTGGACGACTGGTCTTAAGTTGCTTACGTCTGGTTTTGTATATAAGACTTAATCGTGTACTAGTTAACCTAGCTTGTAACCGCTGTAAACTTTGAAGTATTTGTGTAAATGAATCATGTTTACGCTACCAGCTGAATTTATTATGCTTCTGCTGACTTACGCTTCTGCTGGTTGAAAAATATTTTTTTTTAGTACATTATATATATAAACCAGATGATATTGTTAAACTTGTTTAGGTTATATTAATAATCCACTGATTAAGATTAGAAGATTAATTGTGAGCAGAGAGCCTCACAGTAATGTTGAGAAAACTGTTTTTAAGGGGACGAGCCATACTTTTAGATTGTTTATTTCGCACTTTAGTTTTTAAAAAAAAAAATTTCTAGAGTTTGGTTCGTTTCACTAAGTTACTTGTAAGCTACTAAAGCAAAAATACATAAGCTGCTTGTGAGCTACTAATATAAAATCATGTAAGCTGCTTGTAAGCTGCTTTGAAAAACATCCCAGAAAACTCAAAAAGAAACTGAACGAACATCATCAAACATTTTCTAACAACTTTTCTGTGTCAAATCACAACAAACCAATATTTTACAAAGAGAACATCATGAACTCTTCTGTTTGAAAAAATTGAAAGAAAAGTGTCTCAAACTTCTAAAACCATGCAAACAAAATCAATATATGCTTTCAAGAGTACAGCAAAAAACAGAGTTTACTTTCCTTTTCTGCTGAATATAGCTTAACAGAAATCCTCCGACGTTGAACCACTCACAAACACGATCAATATCACTTTTAAAGAGTTTTCAAACTTTCTATCAGTTGATGGAGAGCTTTTCACCGTTTAAAAATGGAATTTCTTTTGAAGAGTTTGATTGTGGTGTGAAAAATGGTGATACGTGTATTTAAAAGAAACAAATAGCATGAGCTCACCATTTTTTTAGAAAATATCTTTAAATGCACCGCTGCATATACAAGCAGCATGTACTGAACCAGATTTAAAATAGCTTGAACCGTGTTTGACAGGGTTCGAACCGGCTAACTCCTGTAAATCGAGTTCCTATCTAATCTGAAAATTCAGCTTGGATGAAAACTGAATTGTTGAATGGAAGTTGAAGAAGGGTATTGAAAATAACAATTAAACCCTTCCAAAAAATCAGATCTATTATTGTGGATTATGGATTTCTTGGGCGGTACAGTTTTAATATCTACCCGTTGGGTAGGTTGGCCTACGTGTAAGCTTTATTTGGTCTTCGAAAATACATGGGAGGTAAATTTGAAGATTTTAAGAAATTAGTGAAGAAGCGGAAGCGGGATCCTATGTTCAACGAATTCGGCAGCTTCCACATCAGTGGGTTTGTTCAGCTATTGTAAGTATACATATTTATATGTTTGTATAGATTAATTCTTTAAATTTGATATGTTTAATTTAATTAATATGTGGGTTATTTTTTTTTGCAAGCTATTGGCATATGAAGTATTTAATGGTGTTGGTGAGACTTTTGCAACTCATAGAGAGGATGCATACGTCTCACTACCCCGGATATGCAATTGGGTGACGAGAAAATGGCATAAGAATCATTCATCTTCGCTCAATGATGTCACTACTGCTTTCATTAGTGTCCGATGGGAGGTAAGTATGAGTATGAAATTCAATTTATTTAAATTTTGTTGCATATGTTTTTGTATTAGCCGATAGAAATGAAATAAATGTAGGATATCTCTGGGATGCTTACACCGACTGTCGCGGAGTTGTTGTCTGCACACTATAGTTCGTGGGATTTCGTTGTTTTAAATGAATGCGCAGTAGCATGACGTATGTCGGAGTTGATGAGCCAAAGTGTGAATGTAGTGTACAGCCAACATTCATTGGCGGATGCATAGTTGCCCCTCAGTCCACCTAGTCCACCTCCGTGCAGTCCACCTCCCTCAATCCACCTCCGCACAGTCCACCTCCGTGCAATCCAACTCCTCCCGATCCAACTCATGCCAGTCCAACTCTTCTCAGTCCAACTCATGTCAGTCCATCCCATATTCAGAGGCTTGAAGAACTTGTGACGGGAATAGAGGTTCAACTTACCAAACAAACTAAAAATCGAGTTTGTTTGGTTTTGAGAAGATCAAATCCTTGATTCGTTAAAATGATCGGTTTTGTTTAAATCACCCAAAATCATTATCAATAAAATTTGGATCGCACCCATGCTATTTGGCTTAAATCTGATTTGGTCTACCGGTTCGATTTATCGAACCCAAAGAAGATCATTTGTTCCGAATGAGACCGGGTTCAGACTACTGATTGCAAAAAATTCTTATTCTCTTCCTTTCTCCAATCCCCCAAAATTCGTTAAAATGATCGGTTTTGTTTAAATCCCCCAAAATCATTATCAATAAAATTTGGATCGCACCCATGCTATTTGGCTTAAATCCGATTTGGTCTACCGGTTCGATTCATCGAACCCATCATTGTTCCGAATGAGACCGGGTTCAGACTACTGATTGCAAAAAATTCTTATTCTCTTCCTTTCTCCAATCCCCCACCTCCCAGACCACACAACTCAGACCTCTAAATCCTGCAACTCGCTTCAGATCTGTGGCAAAATGTACGGATTCGAAGCGCTGACCTTCAACATCCATGGCGGTTACCTGGAGGCGATCG
Source organism: Dorcoceras hygrometricum (assembly GCA_001598015.1). Classification (NCBI taxonomy): domain Eukaryota; kingdom Viridiplantae; phylum Streptophyta; class Magnoliopsida; order Lamiales; family Gesneriaceae; genus Dorcoceras; species Dorcoceras hygrometricum. The sequence continues at coordinate 160,472 of KQ995677.1, forward strand.
TGCGAGGCTATCGCTCGGGGCTTCTCACGGCGGCAGATTACAACAATTTGTGCCAGTGCGAAACTCTCGACGACATTAAGATGCACCTCTCTGCCACGGAGTATGGACCCTACCTCCAAAACGGTCAGTCTGTTTTCATTTATCTTATAAATTACTTGGTTGGAACTCGGGAATTACATTCATTTCTTCGAGCCGCTGGGAAACTTGTGTGGAATCGATTGATCGATGATGTATACGTTCGTGTTCGGATTAATCTCGCTGATCATATTAATTTGTGTAGTTTTTTAATTGCACGGGAAATTTAGACCCTGATACTGAATTTCGTATGGTGGGACGTCTAATTCTGACTGTAATTTAGATGCTTTATGAAGTAGATATTTGTCGGTTCTTGATGAAGTATCATTAGGGTAATCAATTGATGGCTCTTTGAGCTGCAAGCATATTAATTTTTGTTGTTTATTGGATTGTAGAGCCCTCTCCATTACATACGACAACAATCGTGGAAAAATGCACCCTCAAACTGGTTGATGAGTATAAGCACATGATGTGCCAAGCAACAGAGCCTCTGTCAACTTTCTTGGAGTATATCACGTATGTAGATTTGAATAATGCACTAAATTTATAGAACTTGTTCATGTCCATCATTCATATACTTTCCATATGTATTCAATAGAGAACTACCAGGTAAGATCATACAATCCACGGCAAAACAAATAATCTTATGGTTAAAATATTAGTCAATTAAGTGTTGCTTGATACTTTGTAGATTCTTTTCATACTTTCTGGAAGGAAACTCTCTAGTATGCTTGGGGAGGGCATCTATTTTTATGCTGCAAGTAGCGTTATTTCCAGGTCCACTTGGACAAAGAGTTCCTGAAATTTGAATGGTGTAAAATAATAAAGACTGTTACCATATTATCCTGTTAGAAAGGCTTATAATTTACCAAACTAAATTCAATACTCCTGTTTAGCATGGAAAAGTATGTGATCTTCATCTTGTGCTGACCACAATTGATACGTAGGACAAGAATGAAATATTGGTTCCATGTTCTTGATTGAAGCTCTCGATTAAACATTGAGGATAAAAACAATTGTTCTATTTTGGCTTCTTAGTGTGATTATAATTATCATAGAGGATAAAGATTGCAGATTTAACTAAATATGAAATCATCTTCTGCACAAAAATTCGCAAAATGTGACATGTCTCGTTCTATTCTTATAGTTATGGTCTCTTGATTCCTTAAACTATAAATTTGCAGCAGTAGTGTTCCATGACATTTTTGCAGCTTGGGATGAGCACAGGAGATAGTCTTCTTGTTAATCTTGACACCTTTTTCTTTTTCTACTGATGGCATCCATATTTGTATCTTGTAGAGAACCCTGAAACTAGCTATCTTTTTTTAATTTAATTCTCAATACTGACCTGGGACCTTCTTATGCTTTAGATACGGTCATATGATTGACAATGTTGTCCTAATTGTCACTGGAACTTTGCACGAGAGGGATGTTCATGAATTGTTGGAGAAATGCCATCCTTTGGGAATGTTTGACAGGTAATATGTTTTATTTGGGCACTTACTATTATAAATAAATATGATGTCTGGCTAAGACTCCATTCAATTTCCTCAGCATTGCGACGCTGGCGGTTGCTCAGAATATGAGGGAGCTTTACAGATTAGTGCTCGTTGACACTCCCCTGGCACCTTACTTCTCCGAATGCATCACTTCAGAGGTACTGATTTTACATCGTTATTTCGTTAATTTAATATGTTTGAGGACTCTCCTGTCTGTTGACCTATTTATTTTACCGTATCTTTTGGACATCAGAATCATTAAAGAAATGTTGCCCAATATTTCTTTCGTGTGTATACACTTTTCTTGTGCTATTGACTTGAAGATATGCTTTCTAAGGCATTAGCTGTTACGTTCTCACTCGTAACAGACCCTCAATGCACCCAATGGAGCTAAAAGATGAAAGATTTATTGATCGTAGACAAGAATTACAGTGCAGTTACAGATTAGGAATGAACACAACGGAACGAGCTAACCCAGGATTTCTCCTGTCCTCTAGTCTAGCTAGATATGAGTTGAGATTAACTGTTTTTCATATCCTACTTCTCCCTCCGTTTTTCTACTTATACTGCTCATATCTTTTCTTATTGGGCCTTGGGCCTTCTTCGGTAAACCTGTACTATTGGGTTGGGCCTATTTACACCATCTGGCTTTATTGCGCTATCAATAGCCTCCCCTCCTAAAGCAGCCTTGTCCTCAAGGCTGGTATCCGGAAACTGCGCTTGAAAATCTGCGGCATCCTCCCAAGTTGCTTCTTCTGGTGCCTTTCCTTTACACTGAACCAATACCTGTGGAACCAATATCCCAGCCTGTTTCTTCTGTCGGTGGCCGACTACCCGTAGAGGTTCATAGTTAAAAGATAAGTCTTGTTCCAACCCTGCCGGGAGTTCCTGGACATTTGCATGTTTCCCCACTGCCTTTTTTAGTTGTGAAACATGGAATACTGGGTGTATTCTCGACCCCATAGGCAATTGTAACTTATATGCAACCTTGCCTATTCGCTGGATTACCACGAAGGGTCCGAAATACTTTGGAGCTAGTTTTTGAAAAATTCTGGAACACACTGACTGCTGCCTATGCGGTCTTAGCTTGAGAAACACCGTATCCCCCAATTCATACATCACATCCCTTCGGTGAACATTGGCGTCCCTGATCATTCGTTGTTGGGCTCTCTCTAGATTATATTTCAATTGTTTGAGAACCTCGTCTCTGTCCAACAACTCCCTTGCTACTGCTGCTACATTTGCTTCGGCTGGTAAGAATCTCTTGATCCCCGGAGGCTTCCTGCCATACACCACTTCAAAGGGACTCATCCCCGCCGCTGTTTGATATGCCGTGTTATACCAGTATTCAGCCCAATGCACCCATGCGCTCCAATTTCGTGGCTGTTCCGACACAAAGCATCGTAGGTAAGTTTCTATGCATCGGTTTAACACTTCAGTTTGGCCGTCCGTCTCAGGGTGGTATGCCGAACTCATTGTTAATTTAGTCCCCTGTAAACGGAACACTTCTCTCCAGAAATGGCTCATGAAAACCGAGTCTCTGTCGCTCACTATGGATCGGGGAATACCATGTAGGCGTACAACTTCCTTAACAAATTTTTCTGCTACCCCTTGAGCTGTGTACGGGTGTTTTAATAAAATGAAATGCCCATATTTCGATAGCCTGTCTATCACGACAAACAAAACCTCAAATCCCTTTGATTTTGGTAGGCCTGTTATAAAATCCATTGAGATGTCTTCCCATACTTGTTCTGGTATCGGTAATGGCTGTAACAATCCCGCTGGCTTCAAGGTTTGATATTTCTGGCGTTGACAGATCAGGCATTCAGCCACATGCTTGTACACATTCTTTTTCATCCCTGCCCAATAAAAATTGTTAGAGATGCGCCTTAGAGTACGATATGCCCCTGCATGTCCTCCCTCTGCTGAGTTATGCCCTTCATCAATAATTCTGTTTACCCATTTCGATGCTTCTGTTTTTGTGCCACAAGAGGCCACGGCTTATGGTGTATGCAGCGTTAGTCATTCCTCCCTTCTCCACTTTGTCCATGATATCTCTTAATTTGGAATCCTGTTGCACCGCTGCTGTAATCTCCTGCATATCCTGCCACTGTGGTATAGATATACTGTTCCCCTCTGTTTCAACACATCTTGATAATGCATCTGCTGCTCCGTTAAGGTTTCCTGCCTTGTATCTAATCTGGAATTCATAGCCCAATAACTTTGCCAACCACTGCTGCTGGTCTTGTGTCGTAATTCGTTGGTGTAACAAGTCCTTCAATGCTTTATGATCGGTCAAGACAACAAAGCTGCGGCCAAGCAAATAAGGTCTCCAGTGTCTCACCGCTAGCACTAAAGCCATAAGTTCTTTTTCATATGTTGATTTGGCCAATGCTCTCTCAGCTAATGACTTGCTAAAGAAAGCAATGGGCCTCCCCTTTTGAGCTAGTACTGCTCCAATTCCCCTCCCCGAAGCATCACATTCCACAACAAATTCTTCCTCGAAGTTAGGCAATTTCAATACAGGTGTTGTGGTTAGTTTCTGTTTCAGCTCTTCAAATGCTGTGTTTGCTTCCGTGTTCCATTCAAACGCTCCTTTCTTCAACAGATCAGTTAAGGGCTTAGCTATTTTTCCATAATCTCTAATGAACTTTCTATAATATCCTGAGAGGCCTAGGAACCCCCTTAACCCCTTGATGTTGCGAGGTCGGGGCCATGCTTGTACACTCTCAACCTTCTTTGTATCAATCGCTACTCCCTCTCCCGACACTACATGTCCCAGATATTCAATTTCTTGTAGCCCAAACTCACATTTCTTCGCATTTACATACAACTGATTATCTTGTAGAATCTGCAAAACCACCTGAAGATGCTTCGCATGCTCCTCTATGTTTCTGCTGAATATTAAAATGTCGTCGAAGAATACTAATACAAACTTCCGTAGATGCGGGCGTAGGAGATTATTCATTGTTGCTTGGAAGGTAAAAGGTGCATTCTTTAACCTGAATGGCATTACGAGAAATTCATAGTGCCCTAAATGCGTTTTGAACGCAGTTTTTTCCACATCCCCCTGCCTGACTCGTATTTGATGGTACCCTGCCCGTAAATCCAGTTTGGAGAACCAAACTGACCCATGCAACTCATCTAACAATTCTTCCACCACCGGTATTGGGTATTTATCTGAAATAGTGACTTCGTTGAGAGCTCTATAGTCCACACAAAAGCGCCAGCTACCATCTTTCTTTTTAACTAGAATGACAGGGCTCGAATATGGACTGGTGCTCGGTTGTATGATTCCTGCATCTAACATCTCTGTGACCATCTTTTCTATTTCATTTTTTTGATGGTGTGCATATCTATAAGGCCTAACTTGCACCGGGCCTTGCCCCTCCTTGATAATAATAGCATGATCTTGGTCCCGATTTGGTGGTAGTCCCACTGGTTTATCAAAAACCACCTTGAATTTATCCATCACTTTTTGTAACACTTCTGGCTGCTTCTTTATTACTTCTGTCTCGCTCCTCTGTCTACTCTTCTCTACTGGAAACAACGCCGCTGAGTAGTCCACATCAGTGAGCTTGTAAATTGACCTGAGCGAAAGCATAGAACGCTGCAATGTCGCATCTCCATTCAACTCTACCCGTTGCCCCTTTTCTGTGAAACACATTTTCAATCTACTCCAATCCAGTAACACCTCTCCCAGCGTACGCAGCCAGTCCACACCCATGATTACATCAACGCCCCCCAGTTCAAACAGATGCCCCGAAATGGTTGTCTTGTATGTGCCCAGTTGGATTTCGATTCCATGACATACCCCTTGACACCGAATCTTGGTCCCATCGCCCAAACACACTCCAAATTTCACCGTTTCATCGATCTTCATTCCCATTCGTTCTACCATTTTACGGGCTACAAAGTTGTGGCTAGCGCCCCTATCTATCATCACCACAACTTCTTCATTCTTGATGCGCCCTCGTATTTTTAGTGTCTGGGGCTGTGTCATTCCGTTGATTGAGAACTGTGGTAATTCCAGTGTTCCATAGTTCTGGTTTCTCGTTTCATCTTCCTGTCCGATCTCATATTGTTCAACAAACTCCCCCTCATCCTCCTCCAGTTCTTCTTCCACCACTGCCACCTGCATCAGCTTGAAGGCACATTTGTGCATTGGAGAGTATGTCTCGCCACACCGAAAGCATAAACCTTTTTCTTTTCTTCTTTGAAATTCTTGTGGAGAAATTATTTTACCATCCTTCTTGAGTTCACTTCGCTTTTGAGAGTTCCCCCCTGTGTACTCACCCCCTTCTGTTATCTTTGTTTCTACAGGTGTTTTGATCTCTACTCTCCGGTCTTGCCCATAGCCCTGTTGTTCCCTCCTATTGGTTATATTGTTCAGTGGTTGTTGTTTACTCCTTTCCCAAGTCATGCCTCCGGCCTTATCAAGTCGTTAATACTGTGGTGTTGAGCGATATCCCCGTGATCCATTTCCCATAGTTGAGCCTGTGCGATACTTTCCCCAGTACCCATTAATCTCTTCATCGATGGCCCGCGCCAAATCCATGGCGCGCAGAATTGTCCTTGGTTCATGAATGGCTATTCTTCTACTGATTTCATCCCGTAGGCCGCTGATGAAATAGCCTAAGCACTGATCGTCAGGCAAATCTCCAATTTGAGCTAACAGGACTTCAAATTGTTCAATATACGTGTCCAGCGATTGTGCCCCTTGTTTTAGCGACGCTAGCATAAAGAATGGGTTCGATTGCCTACGTCCTCCGTACCTCTTAATTAATTCCTCAGCAAATCTGCTCCAAGTAATGTCTGGAATTCTCGCTCTAATCCACTGGAACCAGTGATAAGTGGCGCCATCCATGTGAATGTGAGCTAAGCGAAGACGTTGAGCCATCGGTGTGTTGTGCAATTCGAAATACTGCTCAGCACGGCCCAGCCATCCCCTGGGATCTACTCCATCAAATCCTGGGATCTCAATTCTTTTCAATGCGTGGCACAATTCATCATCAAATCCCACGCGTGAGTCTCTGTACGAATCGCGAGTATCTTCTTCCTCGGCACCATGGTCAACATTTACTCCACCGCCTCTTCGCGATTGACCTCTTGTGTGATTCAACCCCTGTTCTGCGCGCAATTGATTCGCTTCGATGTTTGCCTCCATTCGCGCCTGTGATTCGGCTAAATTGGCGAGCGCTTTCGTTATACTGCTGATGTTTTCGTGAACGGCGCTCATCTGTTTTTCTAAAGCCTCGACCTTAGCTTCCGACCTCGTCGATGCCATTGCCAACTGATCACCTCCGCGCTACTGTCGAATCCGGCAGGTCGGACCAATTTGTTACGTTCTCACTCGTAACAGACCCCCAATGCACCCAATGGAGCTAAAAGATGAAAGATTTATTGATCGTAGACAAGAATTACAGTGCAGTTACAGATTAGGAATGAACACAACGGAACGAGCTAACCCAGGATTTCTCCTGTCCTCTAGTCTAGCTAGATATGAGTTGAGATTAACTGTTTTTCATATCCTACTTCTCCCTCCGTTTTTCTACTTATACTGCTCATATCTTTTCTTATTGGGCCTTGGGCCTTCTTCGGTAAACCTGTACTATTGGGTTGGGCCTATTTACACCATCTGGCTTTATTGCGCTATCATTAGCTCATTGACTCAATAACCCTATAAAATGTGCACGTGAGACTGAAGGTTCCAAAGAGCTGTTGTCATGCTGAATAGTTCAAGAGGAGTTAAAAAATAGTGTAGTTTGACTATGTCGGATTACCTTTCCCCTAGTATTTGTCTATGATTGGCTGTTTCTTGTATACACCAAGTGAAACCTGGTGCTACAATATGGTGGGTTTTTCAATATTTGTTTATGTTTTTTTTTTCCTCTTATTTTGATAATCGTGCAGGATTTGGATGACATGAATATTGAAATTATGAGGAATACACTTTACAAAGCATACCTTGAGGATTTCAACAAATTTTGTCAGGTATTGTGGTAGTCTCGTTTCCTGTTACTTATATAAATTGAATTATTCTGTCCTCGTTTCTAACCCTGATTTAAAAAATGCAATAGAAACTTGGTGGTGCCACTTCAGAAATTATGTCTGACCTCCTGGCATTTGAGGCTGATAGAAGAGCAGTCAATATCACAATAAACAGGTTTTCTTGCAGTCCGGTTTTTTTTTTTGAAATTCACTGGTATACAATGTTTAATAGGACCTCTTTCCGACCTGTCTTACTTTTTCCATTTTCAGCATTGGCACTGAGCTTACTCGAGATGATCGTAGGAAGTTATATTCTAATTTCGGCTTGCTGTAAGGGTTTTCACTTTTTCTGACTGTATCTCATATTGGAAATGCTTTATTTCAGCTCATTTCCTGCAACTGACAATTACATTGTTGTTGGATAGATACCCTTATGGTCACGAGGAACTTGCTGTATGTGAAGACATTGATCAGGTAGTTGACAGATTCTTCTTTTGCTTAAAGTTAACGTATATAGCGTCCTTAAGTTTTGTTACTTATTGAAGTTTATGCAAGACGAATTCACTAGCATCGTCTCAGATATGATATATTCTGATAAATGCAACTCAAGAGTTGAATGCGCTAGTAGGCTCAAATCAGGAGTTGTATAGGTTTGCGTTGATTAGATAAGGGAAGTTCAAGTCAAATCTCTTTATATATATAATGGATTGTTTGGAATAATAATAAAAAACAGAAATTTCCTCAGGAAAAAAACATTATTGACTAGAGATTCAAGGTTCTCCCCTAATGAACCTCAAAACCAAGAGATTTGAGAGGTTTTCTATCGAGACTCAATTTTAATACATCGCAATCTTAATGACGGATCCATATATTGTCCTGTGTCGAGACCCATTACTTGGGACCATAGTAGTGGTAGTCATTTACTAATTATTTTTAGTAGTGGTAGTCATTTTACTAATTATTTTTTCCTTTCTCGGCTGGGACATGGGATTCGGGGAAGTTGAAGGTTTACTTCATTTGTCATTGTTGGCGACCCACTCATACTCTTATGAAGCCTTTTGCTAACTTACCTTTCTAGTAATCTGCTTACTGTGTTACATAATCAAGTGCATAGGGAGATAATTGGAAATTGCACTTTTACTGGGATACATGATTTGTTCGGTTGATGTGGATTTAGTTCTGCTATTCTGAGTGGCATCTGTGTATTCAGACTTTGGTTCCTCCCTTTCCTTTGTCTATGACATGATGTCAGAACAATCCTATCTTGTAGCTTAGGGTTATTTTGTTCAACTTTCTAGGTCCGTTCCGCCATGGAGAAGTATCCTCCTTATCAATCCATATTTTCAAAGTTATCCTACGGAGAGAGCCAGATGCTCGACAAGGCCTTTTATGAAGAGGAAGTAAAACGACTCTGTTTATCATTCGAACAGCAGGTTTGCTCCTTACAATTTGTTGCATCAGTTGTGATTTCCTTTACCTGTCTCTGTCTTTGCACGTCACGAGAGAATGCCACGTACCACTCTTTTCTCCACATCTATCTAAAACTTTGACAACCTGTAATGTTGCAGTTCCATTATGCTGTATTTTTCGCGTACATGAGACTGAAAGAGCAAGAGATCAGGAACTTGATGTGGATATCTGAATGTGTTGCACAAAACCAGAAGTCCAGAGTGCACGACAGCGTCGTGTTTATATTTTAGTATTGCAACCACTGGTTTATCAAGTCATGTTACGCCTTTGTTTTCTGTGTACATTTTCTTCTTCTTTTTCTTTTCTCTTCCTTTTCGGCACGCATGGTACGTGCGGGTTTACTAGAGTTGAGGTATGTTCTATTGTCCAACTTCATCAATAAGTCTGTATAATTATATTGATCAAATATGCGGGGTGGGGGGAAATAATGTTTTATTGTTTACCAGAACTTGATTATGGATTGCAGCTAGAAATGTGGTGTGCACCAAATATGTACGTTTTATAGATGACTTATTGAGACGAGCATAATCTCTAGAAATTTTATAGAGATAACTGTGACGATTCACGCGTAACTTGGGAACTTAGAAATAGATTGCCTTTGTTTTCTTGTAAATACCACTCTCGAGAAAACATGTCAATGTCTCGTTACATAAATTTTGAAATCTGAGTAAAATATGAGAGTAAAATATGAGAGTGAAATATGATGATAAATTTTTGTGAGTATGATATGGCAGGTGATAAGAGAACTGGAATGATATTCCAATTCCCTAGTGCGAACATAATTAACAAATGGTAAATGTTAGGGGGAAGAGAACGTTACCGGCGTATCTTCTTCGACTTCACGGGATCTCGTGTGAAGATTGAATATTATGGTTATATTGTTCTGAGTGTTAATTGTTATATAAATCCTCTTTTTTGGGTATCTGTCTATTCGTGCATATCTCTCGATTTAAAATATGTATGAATCAAGGGTCTCTAACCTATATAGGAAGTTAGTCCATTAATAGGCTATTCTCATCAAGAAAAAGTATTTGCGTTAATTATAAATAATCCAAGACAACGTATTTGCACTCTGTTAGTTGATTATTAATAAATTCCATGTTATTTCTCATTTTGATGTATTTAACTATAATATTACTACGACAATTCACATTGAAATAATCCATAACCAGGACGGAGGTAAATAATTCCATCAAACAGGACATCTTCCCAATAAACGAAGAATCACGCTAACTGATTTGAGTTTTTTAGAATAAATATTTAATGCCGAGCTAACGATCCAAAATTTAACTGAAATAATAAATTCAAATAAACGATAAACCGTAGGGAATCAGATTAAATGCGACCACAATAAGGTCATGCTAGAATTGCCATATAATTAGTAGTTTTTGAGTAATTTGTAATTTTAATATAAGCCGCACGTGTAGTTTATATATTTGACACTTCCCTTCCAGAATAGAAAAATAATATAAATTAAAATTTAATAGATCATCTAAAATAGAAACACAGAAAATAGAAAAATTTACGGAATTGGAATGAATATCCTCCCCCTTTTTTTTAACCGCCACAAGAAGATCATGAACCGGCAGCTTGCATATGACGCTGAAGCCAAGTGACAGCCCTAAATTTCACCTTAATACATAACAGTAAGTTTTTGTTTGGTTGGGGCTCACACCTGCGCGTCCGTAATTCTACAATTATTTCTAACTAATAATAATAATAATAATAATAATAATATATATAATCGATATAGAGAGTGGAATACGCTGAAAAAATCTCTAGCCGCCCTCATTTTCAGGTAATTATTTCTCTGTCTGATCTATACTTGAAGCGATTCTGTGCGTTTTCGTCAAATCTGGTTCTTCGATTTGTACTTGTTTGTTTGCGGCGTGATTTATGGTCATACGGATCTAGGGTTTTGGCTGTGTTGATGATTGATTTAGTGGTCCGGTGATGCAGCTTTGGTTATGGGATATTGAAGATTTACAATCCAATTTCATGATTTAGACCCAATCTGTTATCTCGTGCACAATTATGTTTATTGGGACCCGTTATTAGTGTAATTTAGGTGTATTGGGATTTACGCGGTGGTGATTGTAGGCGGTGAGGATGTCGACGCCGGCAAGGAAGCGGCTGATGAGGGATTTCAAGCGGCTACAGCAGGACCCTCCTGCTGGCATCAGTGGCGCACCTTATGATAACAATATTATGCTCTGGAATGCTGTTATATTCGGGTATTTTTTTTGTCTGCCTGGTCCTGTTTGCTGGCTATTTATTTGGAAATTTACTTGACAGTTTGAGTTTTCCTTTTGAAATTGCAGGCCGGATGACACTCCTTGGGATGGAGGTGCGAATGTTCTTCCTTAGATATAAGTTTTTACTTGATTTTGATTATGATAGATGAACTATTATGAATGTTTCTTATATATTGCTGAATTATCTCTTTGCGGGAAATAGGTCTAGGCTTCTGGTCATATAGCTTTTGGTTTTGTGTTTTGAGCCGATGTTATCTTATCTCTGCCAAAACTACCTAGTTCATTGCTTGTCACTGATGTGTGCCGAATTTAAGAATTTCTGTTGACTCTAAATGGTTGCAGCTGTAGAATTTTTTTCACATGTTAGTCATATCAAATGTGGTATTGCACAAGAAAAAAAATGAATAAATGCAAATATTTCATGTCTGAATCTCTGACGTGTGATTATTTATGGTCTATCGTGGTACCTATACATCGGGTCAAAGCATGATGTCGTCGTGCTGAAAGTTCACTTAGGGGTTTTGTTACACTGAATCTGGTTCTCTCGATAGGTCAGTCTTTTCAATACTAAATTGATATTGATGTTTGCTGCTAGGTACGTTTAAGCTGACTCTTCAATTCACAGAAGACTACCCAAATAAGCCCCCAACAGTGCGATTCGTATCTAGGATGTTCCATCCAAACAGTAAGTTACTTGATGTGATATTTATTGGTTATTGTCCAAACATAACCTCTCAAGAGTCTCTCAGCAAATTAGGTCATTTACTAATTTTGAATCAATAATCTCTACAACTGTGCTCAACATGATGTGACATGATTCTGCTACATTTTCTATGTGAGTACCACATATCTTAGTAGCAAGTATTTCTTGACTTCTAACTTCTAGAAATTTCATTACTTTGAAGATGTCCAATTAATTGTGAGAAGGGACTTAATAGTGGCTCTACCCCATCAGTGTTGTGCTAAAAGTTTGTATATAGATTAGTGAATTAATCATTATAGTTTTCCATCATCAACAAGATATTTTAATAAATTGAAAATCCATTGGCTACAATTATTTTGTTTCTGTTGTTTATCAGTTTATGCTGATGGAAGCATATGCCTGGATATCCTGCAAAATCAGTGGAGTCCAATATATGATGTAGCTGCTATTCTTACATCTATCCAGGTAGATTATGGCTGCACCATGACTTTTCTCTACATGTATAGATGGGACATCAATTATGATCAGCTTAAATTCTCAAGAACAATAAACTGACGTGATGTAACTGAAATAGCTAGATGTGATTCCAAGCAGGAGTTGAGGAATGACACGCTGTACTAAAAATTAAGAACCATATCAATTTATTTCTTTTGTTACAGATGCATGTAACACGTCCACTTGGTGGTATAAGTTTGTGTAAATGGCATAATTAAGATCTTGTAAATATTGATTTTAGAGACAAAAAATCTCTCGATTGTGCATTAATTTTTTTTGTCATATATCGATTCCAAATGCATGGTAGAGTATTTTGAGATTAAGAAATTGCTGGATATTGTACATTGCTTATTTTCCATTTCAAATTTTTAAAATATTGCCCCACTGTCCTGTCAAATTATACTAGTGTCTTCTATATGCTGGCACAATACTGTGCTTGAAGTATGTCAGTCTCTTGAGAAGTCGTCGTGGTGCAACAGAGACTAATAAATTCTCACCGTGATTATTGTATGATTGATAGGCTGTTTCTGGTTGTAACATAGCATGTTGGATCATGTTTCCTTATGGTATCTGCCATGATAAGTCAATCATCATTTACTTATTGTATTTACAGTCGCTCCTGTGCGATCCAAATCCAAACTCACCTGCAAATTCTGAAGCTGCACGGTTGTTTAGTGAGAACAAGCGTGAATATAACAGGAAGGTACGTGAAATTGTTGAGCAGAGCTGGACTGCAGATTAGTATTTACTCCTAAAGATTGCATAAAGGGAGATTGTTTCTGATGAGGAAGTTTCATATTCCAATGTCCTTTCTCCTGGTAGAATCGCTCTGTTTCTGTGAACGTTTGTTTGTTTATCATTCTACGCAAGTGACTCCTATAGTTTGAGAAAACATTGTTATTGAACTCCATACTAACCTTCAGGAACTCTGAAGGGTCTTCTCCTTTATATCTTTCTGGTGTTGGGACGTGGCATAGTATCTGTATATATTGATATCTTGTACCTGATTGTATGAAAATGTATCAAGCTTTTGTTGCCATTTTTCCCCTATATTTTTGTCTTGAATGAAACTATATGCAGTACTCATTGTTCCTAGCATTTAGCTTTCGATTCAGTCCTTTTTAGAAATCTATAGGAAGCTGACACCTCTTAGCATCAGTAGAAGTTCGTCCGTCCACTTGGGAATTCATTGTTATCATCGAATTCCATTTCGAAATCACATCTATGACCAATCCTTTTTCCGACCAAATGTACCTCTCTCCCTTGATTTCAAGTCAAGTGTCGACTAAGTACATTTGTTTTCTACTGTAGTACGTTTGAAAGCAAAGTTATACTGGCTAGAAGTTAGTTTAGCCCTCATCATCAGAGGGATCATTACCAATAGCATGTAGGACCCTATACAAATCTTATATTTGTTTATCAATCAGCAACCATATTTATAATTACATTATCCTCTTACTGCCTGGCTGTCTGTTTCATGTGGGAGAGATTCTCATAATTTACTTGATTGGTATTACGTCCTTCGTGTTATTATGTGTATAGACATTGATTTTTCTCGTCAGAGTTACATTATAAAATTCCTATTGCATGTGTGTATACATCGATTTTCCTCGCCAGAGCATTGTAAAATTCTTTTTCAATGTGATTTATTGGGATCCCGATTCGGGTCATATGTTTTTTGCTATGTGGGGTATTGTGGGTTAGGTACGGGTTGGGATCCAAATAATCCGACTCAAATGCCACATTGATTAATCTTTCCAAATTCCCGTGATGGAATCTTCATTGTCATTAATGTGTGAGACATTGATCTTTTCAAATTCTTATCGTCGGGTGAACTTTATCTTCTAACTTCAAAATCCATTGGACCGAACGATGTTATCGTAGAAAATTTGGTCCAAGAACCTTTGATTCGATTGTTGGCTCCAGTTTTATCTCATTGATAGTATGCATCTCAAAAATTAGATAGAAATAAACATATCAATCTCTCAACACACTTGTTTCCTTGTCCTCTTGAGGTGTCGGTGGTTTGGGGAATCCACACAACCAACCAACCACCTAAAGTCACATGTGGTTTCGTTGGAATCATGTGCTCTACGAGATTGCAATGTCTCACTTCGTTTTTTTAATTCAATGTGATTTTTTTTTTAGAAGAATGATAAATAACTTTCATCATTTATAAGATACATAGGAGATAAATCGAGAGATAAATGGAAATGATGGTCGGAACTTGGGTGTCTTTAAATATACCTTGCGTGTGGGATGGTGCCTTTTGTTTTTATACTCTTTTATGTGTATCATTCGTATGTAGCTGTATAACTGAATATAATTCGACAGACAAGAAATAGGGTATCAACTACCTTGCTATATTTTTTCATCAAATCGTGGGGATGGGATTACTTGCAAAAGAGAATGTGGAAAGTTTCCAAGAAAAGAGTAACAATTGCTATGAAAAATTAGCAAGCTTAAAAAATTAAAAATTCAAATTTAAAATAAAATCAAACCTACATTTTAGTTTAGGTTTGATTTTGACGATTGTTTCCAATAAAACAACAACAATATGCTCTATGAGATTGCAATGTTTATCAACAATGTGCTCTATGTTTCTTTCTTCCATTTCCTTTCTTATTCGAGTTGATTATATAGCTCAGTTTCTATGTTTAGTGTTAATATTATTTATTAATATAGCCATATTTAATAATTTAAGTAATTTATGTAATAAGGTAAAAATAAATTAATTTTAAAATATGGATCATAAATATTGAATAATATGTTGAAAAACCGTGCAAACCTAAACTGGCTGGAGGGAGTTTGATGTTTGAAAAGAATTGCAATTTTGTCTTATATTTCGCCTCTTGCACTTTGATAATCTATTATGAAAATTCAATTTTAGTCTTATAAATTTTAGTTTTCTTTTAATAAATTTATCTTTTATTGACGTAACAAAGATAACATAATGGGTGTATTTGGTTCAGGTATATTATTAATATCATATTCTAATCATATCATATCTCATAATTGAGTATTGATTATTTCGCTTCAATCAATCATTAAATATTTTTTATATCAATTAAATATTTAATTATTTTTCTTGAATCAAATCGTTAATACGATAGTCCGATATTATACATCATCTTCTTCTTAGCATATTTATTGACTTTTACAAAGATTAAAAATTGCATTTAAAAGTTTATCTCAATATAATCAAGCATATTACTTTTATCAAACATTATGTTATCTAACTCAACTAATATATCCTATCGTATCATATTGAGCAAACAAACATCCCCAATATATATTTAGTTTTGTATTGTTATGTTGATGTCGTATCAAAAGATGATTAATTTTTTTTTGAGAATAAAGATTCAGTAAATATTTTAAAAAGCTTTTAACCCCTATCATCCGAACATACCCACCTGTAATCAAATTCTCTTGGATTATAATTAGATTTTTACAAAAATAAATTATTAAATATATAAAGAGTTAATCCGATTTTGTCGACTGTAACTCAGCCTAGGACGTTGAGCCACAAGCATCCAGAAATAAATATAAACTAAATTTAAAAATAGGAGCAAAATCGTAAACGTCGTCGTATAACGTATCATACCCCAAAATTTTTCAAATTTCTCCTCTCCAATCAACGCCTCGGATCCACTCACCGATTTCTACTAAAAGCGAGTGCATAACTACACCAACTCGCTGTCGTCCATAAATATACACAAGGTGGGAGATTTATACATACACTGATTCTACTTTACTGTATGTGTAATCACCTTCGCCACTTCTGTTTGAGCAAGCGGGCACAGGCTTTACACAGAGGGAATGAGTATATGGCCCAGAAATGGTGAAGAAGCTGGTGGATTGATGCGCTGTTGAGGGGTCCATTTTATTGCTATGAGAGTGTGAAATAAGTCTGGAGGTATACGGGTTTTTGGTGCTTTTGTTATCTTTTAACTTTTAGTGTTTTTTTTCTCTTTTACTTTCATATCAATCAGCCTTGCACCTGAAGATTAACTCCTTTTTAACTGTTTTTTTTTTTTTTTGTGGTTGGTTTTCTCCATTTATGCTTATCTTTTGTTTGTTCATTCCCTCTTCGTCAGGATTTGTAGCCGTGGGATCCTGATGTGAGATAATCCCTTCTGTTTTCGGGTATAAAAAATTGCAGATCTGAGCTGCATTGTAGTGAAACCCACTTTTGTTTTGATGCTTTCTGATTCATATTTATGTTTGTAGTTGTGGTGGTGTGTTATTCCTTGTGAGGGTTTAGTTTTTTTATTTAAATCTTCAGCTACGGCTGTGGATGGAGAACATATAATCCTCTTGAATAAATTTCTCTGAGTCTAATGTTTTTGTCAGTGTACCTTAGAAAATCTAACCATTTTGATAGGCATTATTTCCTGACGCTTTCACTTTATGAAATGTTGCAGGATTTAAATTGAGCAATTGTTGTTTCAAACAATGGGTAAGTCTCCTGGGAAATGGATCAAGACTGTTCTCTTCGGGAAGAAGAGTTCAAAGTCTAATTCATCCAAGGTACGATTCATGTTTACTGAGCTATTATTGCTTTTTCTGTGTTTTGACAAATCGTTTGCCCGCTTGATTCCATTCTCTACTTTGACGTTTCTTTGTGTTTTTTCCCAATGTTCAATGTTCATCAAGTTTTTTCCCAATGTTCAATGTTCCATCAAGGAATTACTGCTTATACCTTCTCATTATATTGGCCTGTTAATCTTATTTTGTTATTTTTTCTAAGTTAGTCTGTCATCCAATTTTTGATCCCATATAGAGATAATTCTGGAATTTACAGTGGCCACTATGGTTAGAGTAAGTCTTCCACTCTCAGTTCAATATTTTCCACAGTTTCTTTATTGTTGGGGATCTACTCAGGATGACATATATGTGGACTCTTACGCACCTTTCCATACTGTATTTTTTCTAGTAATTTATGCTTTAGTAGACAAATTACTCTATCTTGTTTATGTATTGCTGCTTCTTTTGCATACTTGACATCTCTATCTAGACGACTAGAACCCCTGTAATCAGGATTACCTTTTCTGTGCCATGTACCTAATTTCTTCTTCTGAAAGTTCAATCATGTCGCTGTGGATGTGTGGTAGGGTTCTGCTGGACATGCCACGACGAAAGTTATATTTATTCTTCTCTGAATCTTCACTATGCTTCCTGAACTTGGAAATTGTGAAATGTTGGAATTAGAACTGTGAATACTTTGTTTGTTTTAGGATATGATTTATATGTTTCAATAACGGTTCCTCCTGGTACAAAATTTATAATGCTGATTGATATTGCAGTGGGTGTCTCCTCATGAAAAGGCAGCTGCAAAGTCCCAAGTTGAGAATCAGGCTGGTAAATCTGCAGTCATTACTGATCTGCCGCCCCAGTTAACTGATAGAAATGCTGAAGATGTGGAAATTGTGAAGGGTACATCTGGTGCTTCTTGTGATGCCAAACAATATTCTGGGAATCAAGATGTGGATTCACAAAGTAATATCCCGGTTCCAGTTGATGAAACTGAGATGAGGAGGCAAGAACATGCTGCCACAATTGCACAAGCAGCCTTTAGGGGATACTTGGTAAACTTCTCTGAAACTGTATATGGATATTGCAACTTGAATGGCCAGCCTGATCTATGCATATGATTCCTTCTTTTCTTGTCTCCAATTGATTACTTCACTTTCTTGGCTTCTTGTGAAATTTTCAACCATAGGCTCGACGTGCATTCTGGGCTCTCAAGGGTATCATAAGGCTGCAGGCACTTGTTAGAGGACATTTGGTCAGGAGACAGGCAGTTGCGACGTTTCGGTGCATGCAGGCAATCATTAAGATCCAGGCTTTGGCTCGTGGACAAAGAGTGAGACTCTCCGACAACATGCCTGAAAAGTTCAAAAAGTTTAATTTTGCAAAGCGTCAGGTAACTTTGACCTTCTAATGTAATTTATTGCATCCTCATCTTTTGAAGTTCAGTGAATGAAGATACATGTGATAAGAGAGCTTCCATAGAATTGACTGCAAATATAGTCTGGCCTCACGTGGCTCCCAGAAACCTGGCTTTCCTACCTTTAATAAAAATTATGCCTTTCCTCTTGTAGTTCCTGACCCGTAGAACATGAAATGTTGTCTTCTCGGAGCTAGTGTTCGTCTCTGGTTTTTCTCCCTTATCTTGTCCACCAAGCTTTGAGTGTTTGGTGGGGGAGATTGATGAATCATTTTAGAATGTCACCTTAAGGTGTTGTAGCAAATTGAATGCCTGATTTCCATGACCTATTTAACTTCCTTTTTTTGTTTAAATTGCCCTTTTCTGCTTAAAATGTAAACTCATGTTTTTCTTTATCTTAGACTATTGATGCATTACATTTTTCAAGCTTATTGGTGCTTGTATTTACATTTATCCTTGTGTACTTCATCAGGACTCTAAACAGGTGGACATTGGAGGAACAACAAATACATATATTCATAAGGTATAAATTTGCATCAACACTTTAAGGTGCTTAACATTTCTTCCGTTCATTCATTGGTACTATTGAGTAAACAAGAACAAAACCTTATTCTTCCTTTTCATTCCTTGTCAAATACTTTTTGCTGAAGTAGTAAGGATCAAGTTACGAGAATGAATGTTATCCATCTTTGTATCACTGAACTGGAAAGACCCAACCTTTTATTCGTGTTGGACGTGTAATTGTGAATGGAAAAGAAAATGGACTGCCTGTCTTTTCTAAGAATACAGCAGGTTTTACTTAAATTTTTTGTTGGACCTCTTTCCGTGGCCGTCTTCTCTTCAATTCGAAGCTAGTAAACAATGATCCCCTTGTACGTTTCTGTTACATAAAGGTTGAATAACACCTCCAGATCCTTTAATTTTAAGATCTTAGGACTTTATGCTTTTCACAAGGTTTTACTTTTACTTAATCATAACGTAATGAATTGTCAAACAATACCCTTCTACCATTCTCCTCAAGCAGGTTGCCGTTAAAATAATACACGGGGATATTTTGGAGGTAATAAATATCTCTGATTCTCCATTTGCTTCATGTCAAACTGAAACTTTTCATGAAACTTGCACAATTTTTAAAAATCACTTTAATGCCGAAAGAGACATAATATCAAAGCCACATATCCAATGAAGATTAACTTTCTTGGAGTAATGACCTTATTTATGGAAACTCTTTACTTTAGCTTCTTGTCATGTTGCCGGCTGCTATGCCTTTGAGCCTGCATTACATCCAAACTGAACCAAATTCAGCCTGGAACTGGCTTGAGCGTTGGTCATTATGTCGCTTTTGGGAACCACCTGCGCGGACGAAAAATTCTTTGAACGTTAAGAGTCAGAGAAATCAGGGAGGCTCACAAATTATTGAGACCATTGCTGGGAAGTCAAAAAGAAGTATCAGAAAGGTTTCAACAACAGTTAATGGGGAGGCTGGTGCTTTAGCTTCTTGCGAAATTGACAAGTCCAAACGCAACTCTAGCAAAGTCACAAGTCATCAAACAGATCCTGTGCAAGAACAGCCCCAGAGTGAACTTGAGAGGGTCAAACTCAATTTGAGAAAGGTTTCGGCATCTGTAATTGCATCATCTGAAAAGTCCGAAATGGAAAACAAGAAGCCACAGCCCCCGCAGAGTATGAGAACATCAATGTCTTCTGCTACTCCTGATGTTCCTGAGCAGAAAGACGTGATTCATGCTGAAACCCAATCCATCCAGAATATTGTAGCTGATGATCTGTCTTCAGTTGAAGCTCCTTCAAAGACAACAATAGTGGATGAACCAGCAGCTATGCCACATGATGATAATTCTGTTGTTGAGGTCCACTCAGTGGAAAATGGCGGGAAGATAGAGAGTCCATCGACTTTGAATGAGGAATTGAGCTTTAAGGAAGAACAGAGTGGCAAGTCAAATCAGAAAATCAAGAAAAGGAGATCCCTTCCAGTAAAGCCGGAGTATCCCGAAAACATATCGCAAAACACCCCAAGTCTACCAAGTTATATGGCTGCCACTGAATCGGCAAAAGCAAAGCTTAGAGCTCAAGGATCTACCAAAATTGATGAAGATGGAGCTGATTATGGATATGCTCGCCGTCATTCTCTGCCAGCCTCCACCACTGGCAAATTGAGCTCCATGTCACCTCGGATACAGAAGCCAGTGCAAGCTATTGGAAAGGGAGGCACCAAAACAAACCGATCATTGACCACCTCCAGAGATGGTAAGTATTGTAAATATGTCAATTCCTGCAGTCTATTATGTGACACAATTAATCCTATTTCTTAGTGTCCTAATTTTGGTACACTTAAACCACACGAAATGAATACGATATTTTTCTATAAATTGATGATTCCCTGTTCCTAGTTTTGCTGTTCTCTGGCTTTGCACAATCAACCATCAATTTGCACCATGACTTTGGTTCCTTCCAGTTTTATGTCTTTTAAGTGCAATTACTCATTGTGCTTCACCTTCAGATAAGGTACTTCAGCCTGGGTGGAGGAGATGAAAGTGTGGCTCATGGAGGTCTCCTGCGAAACCGAATGCTGCTGCTCATTTTCTTTGATTCATGCAAAATCTCTACTTTAAAGATGAAAGTGAAGTTTAACAAATGATCAAGAACTATTTGGACCTTTGATTTTTTGTTGGTTTTCTAGGGAATGTATAGTCGTGGATTGAGAGTGTCCTTCGTATGATTAACTCCATACTCTGAGAGTGTCTTTCGTATGATTAACTCCATACTCTTCAGCTGTGTGCTTTATAGTTTTTCTTTGATTAATTTATGCTCTTCATCAGTGTATTTTTAAGTATCACTCTCAGTTACTCAAATTTTCTTTTACTTCAATTGCTTGCAGAAACTGTTGTGGTGCTATGTAATTAGTTGGAAACTCGGAATTTATTTATTTGGTCCTTGTAGTGTAACAAAAAAATTGTACGATGCAATAATTAATAGTGAACTGGAAAATGTCCATCTCTCAAGTTCCGAACACCATCAAATATATATTAGTAAAGTTTTCGAAAAATAATACACGACAAAAATTCCTATATTGACTTGGAAAGATGCTAAAATTTAAGGCCATATCCTAGTTCAGCGACAATCCATGTAATATGAAGTATAAAAAGATTTGATTCATATCATATTAAATCTAACATTCGAAATATGATCTTGAATTTAGAACAAAACAGACTATACATAACTCTTTTAACAAATTTGACAGTGTCTGCAGAACTCAGCACTTTGAATTGTAAAAAACAGACCGCACATTGGCTTAGTACTGTCAAACACAGCACCAAAATTGTATTAAACAATATTCAACTCTGCAAATACAAATTTTCCTTGAGTGAAAATAGGTGCTATTACAAAAAATGATCAGGAACGAGGCTGAATACTTCTCTTAAGATATTTTAGGATTTGGTGATTGGAAAGACTGGAACTGGTTATATGGAGAGGCGTGAGAGCGATTTTGAATAGAAGGGCTTCGAGTTGGCTGAGCATTCTTGAGGGAGCCAGGTTGCAACCTAACGCCACTTCTTGCATTTGTGTTGACATTGACACGAGCAGCATAAATGGCCTGGAAATAAGAAGAGGAGCAAGCCAAGTCTTTCAAATTAGGCAGTGGTTCGAGGGCTTCAACAATTTCACTCATCTGAGGTCTAAGTTTTGCCTCACGGCTAAGGCAACGAGCAGCCAACTGCACAGCTCGTTGTGAACCTTTTATTGAGAATCGGCCTTCAAGACGTGGATCAATTAGCCTGTAGAATCTTCGCCTTTCCCCTAGATATGGTCTTGCCCATTCAACCAAGTTATGTTCTCCATTAGGCCTGGTTTTGTCCATTGATCTCCGTCCAGACAACAATTCAAGTAAAACCACCCCAAAACTGTAAACATCACTCTTTGCAGTCAAATGTCCTGAAAAGCACAAGTTATATCAAGCAAGCTACCAACGGATTTTCAAACATAACATGTAACAAAACAAATGAATAAAAATAAAGATGTACAATGTTTATTTTTTTCAAGGTCCAATCATAAAATCCAATAACCTTCCATGCATCTCATATTGAACTATAAGTCATTCTGTTATCTCCATAATTCAAACATTCTTCATGGGTTTTAAAAGACTCCATAACTCTCAGGTAAAAGATCAAGAAAAATGGATCACAAAACAGCAAATCGCATACACCTTCTGATTACTAAAAAAAGGAGAAGCACAGAATGAGAGATGCCACGATGAAAAGTGACTCAAAAGGGAGGAGTAGCATGCTCACCTGTCATAACATATTCAGGGGCAGCATAGCCGTATGTTCCCATCACACGAGTGGATACATGTGTCTTGTCTCCCTCGGGAGCATCTTTTGCAAGTCCAAAATCCGAAAGCTTTGCATTGTAATCCTAGATCAACAGAATAAATGAATGGCTGTCAAGAGTAAGAAAAAGGAATATAGCTTCAATATATTGAAGAGATCTTGTCACATACTGCATCTAGTAGGATATTAGAAGTTTTAAAATCTCTATATATCACTGGTTTTTCAGCTTCTTCGTGCAGAAAGGCGAGGCCTTTCGCAGCACTTAGTGCAACTTTCATTCTTATAGGCCAAGGGAGAGGCAGAGACCCTGCATTACAGAGAACAGACAATATACTGTCAGTAAAGATATGAAGGCCAGATGAGCCATAAAATAAAAATGCCTCTCAAACATATACCATTCGAGAAGTGAATTGCAAGATCGAGGATATATGAAAAAATAGAAATAAAATCAGAAAGTATCAATTTGCTAATATTAGCATTCCCAGAAGATGGGGAAAGGTCACCAAACGCTCACAAGCAAACACTTTTGCACCAGTCAATATTACTTGGTGCATTTGTTGAATTTAATGCAGAATATTGTAGTCAGAAACTCCACCGGCACCATAGCAATCTAAAAGCAAGAACATCTATCCATTTCAGCCGTTGCTGTACTTACATAGTCATAGAGCATAAGTCATAAATCCCATGAGTCTGTTCAAACAAAGTGGACAGTGTTAAATGCAAATGAAATCGTGGTTACAATTTCTACTGCTTACCAGTTATACTTTACTCTTAATATACACCCAAATAACCTGATAGTGTCATCTATACATAGCATCAATACAGGAATAAGTTTTTCTGCCAGCCACTTCAGACAAAAATTTATTCAATAACGAAGCTCTATATGATACAGATACAGCTATGCCCGATTAATCAAATTCCCAAATAACAAAAGAAAACTTAAACAAATTTTGGAGTAGAAACCAAATGCATACTCTTGAACAAATGATTCTCCAAGCTTCCCCGAGGCATGAATTCATAGACCAGGAGTCTTTGGTTATCTTCTATGCAATAGCCTATCAGTTTCACCAAATGCGGATTGATGAGCTCTCCTAGATAGTTCACTTCAGCCTATCACATAAGAACGATTCACAATTAGAAATATATCAAAACTTTGAGATGTAAAATGCATAAAGCAAGCTGAAAATAAAGTAATTTCATACAAGCCACTCTTTATGGCCTTGAAGACCATTGTGGTTGAGAGTTTTCACAGCAACGGCAAGGCCTGTGCCAGCTTTCACTGGTGTGCTGCCATTTTCATTGACCCATCCTTTGAAAACACAGCCGAAACCCCCCTCACCAAGGAGATTATCAGGCCTAAAGTTCCTTGTGGCCAGTTTCAATTCACTATAACTGAACTTACGAAGCTGAGAAGCTATTCTCAGCTCCTCATCTACTTTAGGAGTTGATGGGATACTTTCAATATTGCTGTTTGTTGAAGATGATACAGCTTGAGCAAGTGGTTGACATCTACTGGTATCATTAGTAGACTCACTTTCAGCTGTTACAGACATATAAGAAAGTAATTGCTTTAGTTATTACAAATTTCAATTGTTAGTAGTGCAATAAATTGTCGTTCAAGTTCGATGTAGAAGTGCACTGCAGGATGCAATTTTGAAAATTCTTTTCCTGCCAACCTTTGCATATTTTCAGCATAATCTTACAGCTCACAGGATCTCCTAAAGACATCCATGTTTATTTTTTCTTAATTTTAGAAACAATATAATAATAACTAACAAAAAGATTAAACACGTATGCAAATAAAAAATAGGTTTTGCGCAAGGGATTTCAATTTCCTTGGTCCTAAAACAAGGTTGAACAATGGATGCTACTATAAAAAAGCACAACAGTGTGGCAAGGCACGACCATTATAAAATAGATGGTGCATACAAAAAATCCCAAAAAAAACTCGGTAAAAGTATCATCTGTTATAGGACAAAAATCAAAAGGAAGGAGCATTCTCTGATATCCATTATGAATAGAGAAACGGATCAACAAAACAAAAGAACAATCTCATTAGTTTTCAAGCACATTCCCACCTGGGAACACTAGACATGTATCTGCACAGTCGACAGAAAAGATGTGGAAAATCAATATAGAGGTATTATATGGTAACTCGTCCTCCCTGACATATTTAGTCACACAAATTAGAGAGTGATAGTAAATTAAATTCAGCACCATCCATCGGCATTGGCCTGTCGACGAGGCATTCAAAGAAATGCACATGAAAGTAATTCATTCAAAAACACAACACTATAGAAATAAGCAATTTACTCCAGTGTTCATACCATATTGTGAGCTAGACCCACTAACAGAACTATCAACCTTGGACCTTGAAGACAAGCAGCTTCCAAATAATCTGAACTTAATCCAACATCTACTCTCCCCACCATCACCTTCTTCATCATCATTAAGTATTTGTTTCCTTGCTTTCGATTTAGACGTGCCCACATTCATAGTATTCCCGTCGATGGTTTCAGGACCTAGCCCCATTATCCTCCAAGCCCTAGGGCCAAAATCCCATAAATCAAGAAAGCCAGTACTCAATTTCGAAAGCCCTCCTTTTTAGCTGTGCCCTTATCCAAAGATTCTTCCTTTCACATTTTTTTAAGGCAAGTGAGGTTACCCTCCAATACAAAGATACCAAACTAATCAAATACGACAAACCATTTAAAAAAACATAAAAGAATGAAAGAAATCAAGCAACACCCGGGAAACTGGCGAGACAAAATCTCATCAAACGAACGAAGTTCGAGACTTCACTTGGAAAATCAAGCTAAGAACAGAAAAGGACTCTAGCCCAGATGACAAGCATGGAGTAAAAACGCAAATTTACTACCAAACCACAATCCCCCCATCACTCAAAGAGCATGCAAACAAATACCAAACCGCAAACATATGACCAGAAATCCACATTTCCACGTCAGGACATTGTCTTAGAACGTACATTCAGATGCAGAAACAACAACTTGCACGCACTCTCGCACACCCCCCTCCTCAGTCCTCACCCACAACGCACTCCGAATTTCAAATCCCCACACAGAAAACAAAATGACATAATGTAGTGTGAGCCCATTGTTAAAGAACTGGTTTGTCAAAAAGAGACAATGGGGACACGAGCTGTTCTCGAGGCAGAACAAAGTTAAGTTAGCGTGGTGTACAGTATGTGAGAGAGAGTGGGGAGGAGAGAGGAACGTGCTGTCTTGCGTGAAAAGGAGAGAGTATAGGTATATGAACAGTAGAAAACAGAGGAAGTAGAGTTCTAAACTCACGCGCTGTTACACCAGGAAAAAAAAAATGAAGTTTCGGTATATCCATTTATGGAAAATCCTAGTATATCAAAAAGTTTAGTCTAATATGATATATAAGATATGTTGTATATGTTAATAGGTATAAAATTTGAAAACTTTAAAAATATTAAAATATAGAAACAATATATAGACTAAAAAATATATAATATTATTCAATCTGAATGTTATAAATTTGAAAGCTATAATATCTTTTTCATATAATGACATATATCGATCTCGTATCGAAATAACTTTTGATATAGACGATATGTTAGTTATCCATATTGAAATTTTCAAAGTTTCAGAGTTTTCAGTATATTTCGGTATGCTTTCAATATATATTTTCTTCGATCATGAATTCTTTTTATGAAATATGATATATAGTTTTTGTTTGACACGGTAAGGTGAGCTACCATGGACATGAGAGTGAGATATCAGTGTTTGTATGTGGGCCCCATCGATCCCAAAACAACTTTATTTTATTGGCTACTCGTTTAACTCTCAGAATGCGGTGAATGATGTGGTGGACGTCACAATGGACGTTTGTGTGGACGCCTAGAGATGCTCAGCCGAGCATCTCCACAATTTCATGAGATGTTCGGCTGAGCATCTCCAGGCGTCCACACAGACGTCTATTGTGGGCGTTCACACTATCAACTTTATATATATATATATATATATAATTCAGTGGGAATCTAGTATGGTCTGTGTATATATAAGTTATTATTTTGGTTGGACTTAAATATTTTTACTTTTTTGTTTTTTTCAAATAAGTAAGTACGTAAGTGGACCATATTATTGGTTGCGTTCGTTAGATATTATCCTACTTTGGTTATATCAGGTTTTTAAAAGTTGTAAAACTTAGATTTTAACAATCATATATCCAAATCACCATTATTATGTTCTGGATTGTCTTATGGACCTCCCATTAATATCTCTATGCTCTCGGGAACGGCAATCCTAATAAAGTTGAATTAGGTTCAGATCCATTTTTTGAACATGGTTCATTATGAAATTAAAATTTGATTAATCGAATAAGTAGCCATGAGCCCATGATATGATAAATTAACAATAAATATTTGATTACGAAATAATTGTGTTGGATAGAGAATAATGTTTGATAAGAATAATATATTTGGTTCGATGTATATATTTTTTCCTTTTTAATAAATACAATCAAAAGAAGAATATAAAGAGATAATATAGTAATTTTTATATACAAAAATGATTTGATGATGTGAGATAAAATATTTGAAGATCTGATTGACGTGAAATAAATATGAAATGATTTGATTGTTGCGAGGTAAATAATACTCTAACTGAACATTAGGTAAGAATACTGTTAGAAATCAAGATCCTGATTAGAACGCTCTGATACTGTTTGATAGGATCGAAGTTAGAGGGGGTGAATAAATTTACTTGCAATTTTTTTATGTTTAAAACAGTTTTGAAATCAACTCTGTTAGAAGCTGGTTTCTATACTCAATCTTATCTGCTTTTTTGCGATATAAAAAAAATATGCGTAAAGATCACAATTGAGCAGTGAACTTAAGGAGTAATGCGTGCAAGCTGAATTAGTAAAACAGGTTAAAGAGTCGAGTTTGTTTATGGGAGTTTGAAGCAACGCTTCTACGTCTCCCCTTCTTTCAAACTGGAATAAATTTTCACTACATAGTTTGATGTAGAATACACAGAATCCTAATTCATTCAGTCAGGCAGCATCCAATCTGAACTTTTTATATCACTCGACAAACAACACGCAAGCTATAGAAACTCTAATAAACATGCACGCTGTGAAAATAAGTTGAGAAACGCTTTTTGATAGACTGTTGTACAGAAGCATAGAGTATTCAGCTCTTAGCTGATATACTTACAGAAGATTCAAACTGAAAAATAATGAAATATAATTTTTTGATTGAAAGGAAAAATTCGCAAGTGCAGTTGTAGAAATCTTCTCTTCATTGTGTTTGTTTCTTGTATCTTGTATTTTGTTTCTTTCTGTACTTGATCTTCCTTTTATGCTATCGAGATTCAAATAGTGATAAATGTATCTCATAGGCATATTATTGAATCCTCGTCCATGCAATTAATGAGCATTTATTGATCGTCATTTGATCCATACTGTTCCGTTAAATGTTTTCCCAAGATAAGGACTCTTGTTTTACTGTTGAACTCTGACACTTCTGATATTATGCTGAAAAGCATATCTGCTACACTCCTTTGTCAAGTCATTGTCTCGAAGATTGCTCTATACAACTATCCTCCTGATCTGATCTGAACCTAATCTACGAAGCTCCACACACTCTGTTATGCTCTTTAATTCTCTGATCTGATCTGTTCTATCAAAGCTCCACAAATGATCTGTTTACTTTTGGGCTCTGATCTGAACTGTTCCAGCGCTTGAAGGCACTTGGTGGAACCTGTTATGAACTGTATCAATCATTTCACGAAACTTCACCAACTCTGATTTGATTGCCCTTCTAAACTGGCCCAAAAGCTAAGTTGTCCTTATTTAGTGTGATATGTTGAATTGTTCTATAGACTAAGTTGATTTTACTTAGCCTGATCTTGTTTGTTACGTTCCCTACATCCGATCTGATCTAATAGTCTCTGAACTGATTTCTGTCTTCATCAAAACTTATAATATTTTCCAACAAATACCTTAAATTATATATATTTCAATTTAAAATATAAATTAGGTACGAGAAACAAACCATAAACTAGACGGTGAAACCATCAACTAATTTTAAACCATGAATATATTAATATATAGATAATTTTATATAATTAAACTCTATATCTATGTAAGTTAATTTGACCTCGAGATTTTGTTCTTTTCAATGAAAACTGAAAGTTCATGAAATTTTCGCATGGTTCAAGCATTTTAATTATTTTCTCTTTAAATAGTTTGGTGTGACATATGAGATCAGATATAAATATCTCTCCTGTAGATATAGTTTGGGTTAGCGGATGAATTAAGTGTAATAAAATTAAGTGATTAAGAAAATATTTGATTTGGATGGGAAATAATCTATGATATTGATTAATTTGAGGAAGGATCTACATAATTTATTTTTTAATACAATAAATATAAATTAAAAGCATGTGAAAGATAATATTGTATTCGAAGTATATCAGATAAATAATATTTTATTGATGTTGGACAAATAATATACGAGACATTTAAAATAAAATTGGATGATTTTAATATTTCAATTCAGTATTTGAGGGAATCAAACTTAATCGTTATTTCTTTCCTTGATTTTTTCAAAATAAGTAGATTTCGGTAAACCGCAATAGAGCAATATGAATCAGAGCATAATCATATTCACAGAGTTTGATTCCTAACATATCATTCATTAGTTTAAAAAAAATGTTTTTTAAAAGTTACCATCCATTGAACTAAATTAACGGTCTCATGATCAATTTTTTCATAAGATGGGGATACTTTTTTGCTAAATTATTTTGTTTATTTTATCTGTGGAACATTCTGTTATATCAATTGTGTGTTTCTGTTTCGTGATCAGTCGAGGCGAGGAAAGTCCTCTTTCCGCAAGACGAAATTGCCCGAGAATTGTGCTCTCGTTGCGGCAATCGTCCCTAAGATACAACGGCGACAGATTACAAAGTGCAGCACTACACTTCGTAATGACAGCGAACAAAATAAGCTTTCGAACTTTCTGAGAACGAGGAGGGAAATATAGTGTGCAGAGGAAATGTTGTAGAGAATCTCTTTTTCTCGAACCCACAATGCCAATATTTATAAACGGTGGTTAGTTGTCTCTAACTGGTGCAACTCTTCATCCGAACAGGTGCAATGATTCACACTATTTCACTCGAAGAGACGCACCAGTTGAAGAGAGTCGGAAGAGTTCCGAAGGGGTGCAGCTTTCCAGGAAAGGATACACTGCTTCAGAAAAGATGCACCGCTTCAAAAATCAGTTCGGTCCGAAGGGGTGCAGCTTTCCAAGAAAAGCTACACTGCTTCATAAATCAGTTCGGTCGGTTTATTTCGATTCGGATTGATTTTGAAAAATTAAATAATTCGAATAAAAAATAATGCTTGTCAAGCCGAGCCGGAACCGCAAGTCTTACCGAACCGCACCACCAGTCTCACCGCACCACGCCACGCCGAGCCGGCCGGGCGGGCGGGCGGGCGCGTGTGTGTTTCAAGACCGAGCCGACTAGAGTCATCTCCCGTCAAAAAACTTCGGTACCCCAAAGGGTCCAACCCTTACCTCAAAATTGGAACTATATAAGTTGAATAACCTTTATAAATGCCACCAATGTGGGATAACACCCTAATTGGGCTTTCATTCACAACTATATCCCAACAATCCCCCACATGAATGAAATCAATTCACGCGTACAGACTCGTTTGAAAGTTCTTTGCGAATTATTATTGCATCAGGATAGGTGGTTTTTGACTTTGAACCTTCCTTAGTAACATACCATCGGATTTACTAGTTAGGTAGTGTCATGATGTCTTGAACTAGCCAACCGTTCGTATAAATCAAGTCAATGGTACTTACACAACAATAATTCTAACATATTTTGTTCTCATTGTTGTGTCCTTTTCGGTCCTGGACCATATCTTAGATTCATAAGTGTTTTCCATTTGAAGCGGCCATTACTTCTCACTTATATAGGTGATCTCCTATCGTGGGTATCCTGCCATACCCTACCTTTTAGGTATAGGAATCATTAAAAGCAAGCTTAACCTTACCACATATTGCAGGGATGTCTTATTTGGAATGTATAGGAATGAGACTTTACAATTTCCAAATACTCAAGCTAATATTTATAACTTAGTTGTCCCTTTGAACCAAGGTTTTGGGATCTCCAATTCTCAAGGTTGGGTTACCGCTATAAACATTTTATTTTGTGGGTTTTAATCCCATTCCTTTCATCAATTTGTACATTTGATCTCTATTTATACCTTTAGTAAACGGATCCGCTAGGTTTTCCTTTGATCTTATGTAGTCAACCGAAATAACCCCATTAGAGATCAACTGTCTAATGGTATTGTGTCTGCGACGAATATGTCGAGACTTACCATTGTATATACTACTTTGTGCTCTTCCTATTGCAGATTGACTATCACAATGAATGACAATATAAGGAACTGGCTTATTCCAACAAGGAATATCTTCAAGAAAGTTTCTTAGCCACTCGGCTTCTTCCCCGGCTTTATCTAAAGCAATAAACTCTGATTCCATCGTTGATCGAGCTATACACGTTTGCTTAGATGATTTCCAAGATACCGCTCCTCCACCTATAGTGAATACGTATCCACTCGTGGACTTGGAGTCTTTTGTGTCCGATATCCAATTAACATCAAAATATCCTTCTAAGACTGTTGGGTATTTTGTATAGATTAAACCGTAGTTTGATGTATACCTCAAATATCCAAGCACTCTTGTTAGGGCTTTCCAGTGATCCTTACTTGGATTGCTCGTGAACCTACTCAATTTGTTCACGGTATGTGCAAGGTCAGGGCGAGTACAGTTTGTTAAAAACATTAAAATTCCTATTACCCTTGCATATTCAAGTTGAGAGACTGGCTCTCCTCGATTCTTTGCTAAGTGAACACCCAAGTCCATCGGTGTTCTGGCCGGACGACTCCAACGTGCTGAATCGTTTAAGTACCTTTTCAATATAGTGGGTTTGTGATAGTATAATATCATCGGGTGTCCTAGAGATCTTGATCCCTAGTATAATATCACACAACCCTAGGTCTTTGGTTTCGAAATGTTTTCTCAACATTTTCTTTGTATCAATAATCAACTTATGATTATTTCCCATGATTAGCATATCATCAACACAAAGACAAATAATTATAAATGAAGTTGACGTACCTTTGATATAGACGCATTTGTCACACTCGTTGATTTTGAATCCATTTGACTTCATCGTAGAATCAAATTTTTCATGACACTGTTTCGACGCTTGTTTTAGTCCATATAGCGATTTAACAAGTTTACATAGGTATAACAAACCCTTCGGGTTGTTCCATATAAATTTCTTCTTCAAGTTCTCCATTCAAAAAGGCAGTTTTCACATCCATTTGATGAATCTCAAGTTCATGCAATGCAGCAATAGCGATGAGAACACGAATGGATGTAATCCTTGTAACAGGAGAATATGTGTCAAAGAAGTCATACCCTTCCTTTTGTCTAAACCCCTTAGCAACCAAACGAGCCTTGTATTTGTCTATAGATCCATCTTCTTTGTATTTCCTTTTAAGGATCCATTTACATCCTAAAGGCTTACAACCTGGGGGAAGATCAGTTAACTCCCATGTATGATTATGCATAATGGAATCTATTTCATCTTGTATAGCTTCTTTCCAGAAAGGTGCTTCTGGATTAGACAAGGCTTCCTGAATGGTTTGAGGTTCATCATCTAATATATATGTTAGGAATTCAGGACCAAAGGATTTCTCAATCCTTGCTCTTTTGCTGCGTCTAGGTTCATCATTTGTTTCAGAGGATTCAATCGTGATTTCATAAGCACTCTTAGTAGAGCTTTCTTTCTTTTCCTTACAAGGAAATTTGTACTCAAAGAAGACAGCATTCCTTGATTCCAAGATTGTTCCTTCACTAATATCAGAAATTTCTGACTTGTGAACCAAGAATCGATATGCACTGCTATTGAGTGCATATCCTATAAATACGCAGTCAATTGTTTTAGGGCCTATTTTGACTTGTTTTGGCTTAGGTATTTCTACTTTTGTCAAACACCCCCACACTTTAAGGTATTTGTAAGATGGTTTTCGGCCCTTCCATAACTCATATGGAGTTTCATTTTTACCTTTGTGTGGTATTTTGTTAAGAATGTGGTTTGCAGTCAATATTGCTTCACCCCACAAGTTTTGAGGTAAGCCAGAGTTTATAAGCAAAGCGTTCATCATCTCTTTTAGAGTTCTATTTTTGCGTTCTGCAACCCCATTAGATTGAGGTGAGTATGGTGCTGTGGTTTGATGAATTATGCCAGAGTTTGAACAAAATTCTTCAAACGGAGCGACATACTCTCCGCCTCTATCGCTTCGAATCATTTTGATTTTGGATGTCAATTGATTCTCAACTTCATTCTTATATTTCGTGAACGCTTCTATTGCTTCATCCTTACTTCTTAATAAGTAAACATAGCAATATCTTGTGCAGTCATCGATAAACGTTATAAAATATCTTTTGCCACCTCTAGTTTGCACAAGTTTTAAATCACATACGTCGGTGTGAATTAATTCAAGTGGCTTTGTACTTCTTGTCACAGAATGGAATGGAGCCTTAGCCAATTTTGTTTCAACACAAATCTCACATTTTTCTTGTGGATTCCTTTTAAATGCAGGTAATACATTTAAATTAGCTAGTCTTTGCAACGTGTTGAAGTTGACATGTCCTAATCGTTCATGCCATAAATTGGAAATTTCAATCAAGTAAGAAGAATTCTTAATTTTATTCTTCGCCTCAAGGCGGATAACATTCATTACATTGAGTTTAAAGAGTCCATTATGCTGGTACCCTTTGCCTACAAACATTCCTCCTTTAGTAAGGACAAACTTATCCGACTCAAATACAAGTCTAAAACCCGCTTTGCTTAGTAGGGATCCCGAAACCAAGTTCTTGCGAATGTCCGGCACGTGCAACACATTCTTCAAATTCATTTCTTTTCCAGATGTCATCTTTAGTACCACGTTCCCAATTCCAACGACATCAGACGTCGTTGAATTTCCCATGTAAAGTTCTTATCACTGACAGTAGTGTAGGACGAGAACATTCCCTTTTCAGAGCATATATGACTGGTGGCGCCGGTGTCAACCCACCATTCTCTCGGGTTATCTACCAAGTTGGCTTCAAACACCACGACAGATAAGTCAATTTCCGAAAGGTCGATTGGTACACTCCGGTCCTGGACAACATTCGCTTGTCCTCGATTCTGACTTTTGTCCTTCTTCGGAAGGCGACAGTCCTTGGCCATATGATTTGGTTTGCCACAGTTTTAGCACGTTCCTTTGAACTTTTTGGCCGTCCCTCGCTTCTTTTCGTTGAAGGAGCGCTTGCGTTTTTGAGCATTACTTGATTCTGTCAAATTTGCTTTAGCCTCGGCCTCCATAGCCTTCTTGTACGTCTTGGCATCGGATGTTCGACTATCCTCCTCGATGCGGAGTCGTACAATCAATTCTTCAAGTGTCATCTCCTTTCGCTTGTGCTTCAGGTAGTTCTTGAAGTCTCTCCACATTTGTGGCAATTTCTCGATTATTGCCGCTACTTGGAATGGTTCATTTATATCCATTCCTTCTGCTAATAAATCATGAATAATAATTTGAATTTCTTGTACCTGGCTCATAACAGATTTGGCATCCACCATCTTGTAGTCCAGAAACTTGCCGACGACAAATTTCTTTACTCCAGCATCCTCTGTTTTGTACTTTTTCTCCAATGAGTTCCATAACTCCTTTGCGGTCTTGACGGAACAGTACACGCCGTACAGAACATCGTCTAGACTGTTGAGAATGTAGTTGCGACGCAGGAAGTCGCTGTGGTTCCATGCATCAACCGCTGTCCTCCTTTGGGTATCAGTGTCGCCTTCAGTGACGACTGGTGGTTCCTCGGTTAAGAATCGGGACAGGCTTAGCGTTGTTAGATAGAACAACATATTTTGTTGCCAACGCTTGAAGTGAGCACCCGAGAATTTGAAAGGCTTTTCTGTGTGGACATGAGCACTGGCGAGCGGTGTGGAGGTGATTGACGACATGTTTGACGAGGTAATGAAAACAGAAACACGAAAAAATTTCGTCTTGCGATTGTTATATCAATTGTGTGTTTCTGTTTCGTGATCAGTCGAGACGAGGAAAGTCCTCTTTCCGCAAGACGAAATTGCCCGAGAATTGTGCTCTCGTTGCGGCAATCGTCCCTAAGATACAACGACGACAGATTACAAAGTGCAGCACTACACTTCGTAATGACAGCGAACAAAATAAGCTTTCGAACTTTCTGAGAACGAGGAGGGAAATATAGTGTGCAGAGGAAATGTTGCAGAGAATCTCTTTTTCTCGAACCCACAATGCCAATATTTATAGACGGTGGTTAGTTGTCTCTAACTGGTGCAACTCTTCATCCGAACAGGTGCTGCTTCACTCGAAGAGGTGCACCGGTTGAAGAGAGTACACTGCTTCAAGAGACGCACCAGTTGAAGAGAGTCAGAAGAGTTCCGAAGGGGTGCAGCTTTCCAGGAAAGGATACATGTTGGGATCCGGTCCGGACGACAAATGGTAACCACTTGGAAAGTCCGAAGGAGGGTAGTTCGATAGATCACCAGGTCACTATCTATCTGCATGCTCAGAACATCACAATGTTCCCTACCAATGAAACATGGTACTTCGCATCGCAGATACTAGTCTCGAACTCGGGCGGTCAATGACGTTTCGAGTTTTGAGGACTAATCAGTACAACCAAAACCTCGGACTTATCCACTCGACAAATGGTAACCACTTGGAAAGTCCGAACGAGGGTAGTTCGATAGATCACCAGGTCACTATCTATCTGCATGCTCAGAACATCACAATGTTCCCTACCAATGAAACATGGTACTTCGCATCGCAGATACTAGTCTCGAACTCGGGCGGCCTTATCCTCATTTTGATGGCCCAATCGACTAGGAACATGTTCAGAATACACAGTGACTATTAGATGTGTTCCATGATAACCGTCATACCCACTATCACATCTAACATACACTTTAGTGTATTCTAGGTTTTTACTCAACGCAATTGTAAATCATCATACACACAATGAAAGTAAAGAACGCCATATAATAAATGCGAATATCATATATAAAGATTGTCATATACAAGAGTCTATAAACCCACACGCCACAAGTTGGCTAGTTGGCCATCTACTCTAACAATATACCACTTGCCCTAAAGCCAACTACTCATCAGACGCAGTCCCATTGTTTCGCGATGTTTTTCAAACAACGGTCCAGGCAAGGGCTTCGTAAGTGGATCAGCAACGTTGTCCGCAGAGGCGACTCCGGCAATCGTCCCTAAGATACAACGACGACAGATTACAAAGTGCAGCACTACACTTCGTAATGACAGCGAACAAAATAAGCTTTCGAACTTTCTGAGAACGAGGAGGGAAATATAGTGTGCAGAGGAAATGTTGCAGAGAATCTCTTTTTCTCGAACCCACAATGCCAATATTTATAGACGGTGGTTAGTTGTCTCTAACTGGTGCAACTCTTCATCCGAACAGGTGCAATGATTCACACTGCTTCACTCGAAGAGACGCACCAGTTGAAGAGAGTCAGAAGAGTTCCGAAGGGGTGCAGCTTTCCAGGAAAGGATACATGTTGGGATCCGGATCACGCCTCCCGGCGAGGCAGCGGAAGATCAAAAACATGTGCCGGGAGACGATCAATACGATAAGAAAATACAAAACTATGACATTCATAGGGTGTTAAGGTGACTACCTTGATGGAAACTTGTGCCTGGCTCCGACCGGTTTCGTAAAGAAAACGGCACTTCACGGTAGGCGATGGTAGATATCGTCAATCAGGTCCATGACCGGATATGGGATTCCTTCGTCAGCCTGCACTAGAAGGCCTGACGAGATCGGCACGGACGGATTCTCCTCGTCAAGATTGGCCGGAACAAATTCCGGCGAAACGACGACGGCGGCGGCGGCGGCGGCGGCTTATAGAGAGGAGAGGGGGCGACGGCTACAATTAGGTTTAGGGTTAGGAGTCTAATGATCAAGTGTTATGAAGTCTAGGGTTAGTTCTAATTAAATATAATAAAAGATGGGTTTGGATCCGGCCCA
The DNA here is from genome assembly GCA_001598015.1 of Dorcoceras hygrometricum. Taxonomy (NCBI): domain Eukaryota; kingdom Viridiplantae; phylum Streptophyta; class Magnoliopsida; order Lamiales; family Gesneriaceae; genus Dorcoceras; species Dorcoceras hygrometricum. The sequence continues at coordinate 197,411 of KQ995677.1, forward strand.
ACGGGCCCGGGTCCAACGGGTGAACATTCCGTTCATCCCCCATCAACGAGACTTCATCGTAATTCCGATCGCCGATCAGATCGGACGGATCGACTCAGTTTCCGAAACTGAATAATATGATCTGAAAAACCATTTTTCAGAACCCCAGTGCAAAATGACCGTTTTGCCCCTCAACAGCGGTCAACCCCGGTTTGACCCCTGTTGACTTTTAGGAAGTCATACTTCCCGAAATCCTCTTCTCGTGCTCAACACATTGAGCTGAGTATCCGTGTGGGAGTTTCGAATCCAGTACTTGTGTGACCCTCAATGGTTCAGGGATAGACTCTCTCAACTGCTATGTCACCTCTAGCCACAATATCCCGGATTATGTGGTATTTCCTCAGTATGTGTTTGGATCTTTGGTGAGACCTAGGCTCCTTTGCTTGCGCAACGGCACCCGTGTTGTCGTAGTACACCTGGGACTGGACAACTCCATTAGGAATGACGCCCAACTCTTGGACGAAATTCCTTATCCAAACGGCCTCCTTAGCAGCAGCTGATGCTGCGATGTACTCAGCCTCAGTGGTTGAATCCGCGATGGTGTCTTGCTTGGAACTCTTCCAAGAGACAGCACCACCATTGAGCATGAATACAAATCCAGAGGTTGATTTCGAATCATCCACGTCACACTGGAATCTAGAATCTGTGTAGCCTTCCAGTTTCAGTTCACCACCCCCATAGACCATGAACATATTCTTAGTCCTTCGTAAGTACTTAAGAATATCCTTCACAGCCTTCCAATGCAATTGGCCGGGGTTGGCCTGGTAGCGGCTCGTGACACTCAGAGCATATGCGACATTCGGTCTAGTCGAGATCATGCCATACATAATACTACCTATTGCCGAGGCATATGGTACACGTGCCATACTCTCTATCTCCTCATCAGTCTTTGGACACATAGATTTGGATAGAGTGATCACGTGGCACATAGGTAGGTGTCCTCTCTTGGACTCTTCCATAGAGAACCTCTCAAGTATGGTATCGATGTAGGTAGCTTGGGTGAGTCCGAGCATCCGTTTCGATCTATCCCGATAGATCTGTATTCCAAGAATATAGGATGCTTCACCCATGTCCTTCATCGAAATCTACTAGACAACCATACTTTAGTTGACTGCAGCATTCCTACATCATTCCCAATGATTAGAATGTCATCAACATAAAGTACGAGAAACGTCACAGCACTTTTAACTACCTTCTTGTAAACACATAAATCCAATGGGCCTTGAGCACGCTCACCTTTGAAGGGTTGCTTGGTCATCTTTCCCTTAAGACAAGATTCACAATTCGGTAGGGAGTTAATGTCTGACAGCTCAAACATGTCACTCCTAACTAACTTGTTCATCCTATTTAGAGAAATGTGACCTAGCCTAGCGTGCCAAAGTTGTGCTGGGTTCAAGTTATCGTGTTTTCGTTTAATCGTTGTTGTATGTGCTTCGACATCGCGAGTTGGAACGTCTTTTAATTTTAAGGTGTATAAATCGTTTTCGCGTTCCCCAATTCCGATTAAACATTCATTCTTGTAAATATTGCAAATCGAATTAGCAAACATACAAGAATATCCATCACTATCAAGCATAGAAACAGAAATAATGTTCTTTATTAATTCGGGAACAAATAAAACGTTTCTCAATAACAACTTAAAATCAGAAGACAGAAATAAGTAAACATCTCCTATAGCTATAGCAACAACTCTTGATCCATTGCCAAGCCTCAAGTGGGTCTCACCCTCTCTCAGACGTCGGCTTCTTGTCATCACCTGCAAAACATTGCAGATATGAGATCCACATCCGGTATCAAGTACCCAAGAAGTCGAATTAAGAGACATATTTATTTCAATATAGAACATACCTTTCGCAGTTCACAACTGCTCGAGGTACTCCTTGCAGTTCATCCTCCAATGCCCAGCCTTGTGGCAGTGGTGGCAAACATCCTCGCTCTTGTTTGGTTTAGAAGCCTTTGCCTTTGGCTTCTTGGCGGACTTTTTCTCCTTCGTAGGAGCAGAACGCTTCTTGCTCTTGCGTCTGGGCCCCTTCTTCTCAGAGGAAGAAGAACCCAGAAGGAGGACGGGTTTGTCCTTCTTTATGGTCCCTTCAAACACTACGAGCATGTTAACCACCTCTTAGAGGGTGGCTTCCAGCTTGTTCATGTTGAAGTTGACCACAAAGGGGTCAAATGCAGCGGGTAGCGAGAGGAGAAGTACATCCACCGACAGCTCGTGTGGAAGTGCGATATCAAGGCCCGACAGCTTTTCAACGAGCCCAATCATACGAACCCCATGCTCGCGGACCGAAGTCCCATCGCGCATGCGGCTTGTCATAAGCTCCTTGACAGCCGTGAACCTCTCATGTCGAGATTTCTCCCAGTACAGTTCCTTGAGATGAAAGAGTATGGCAGAGGCATACTTTGTCTTCTCAAAGCGCCGTTGCATTTCGTTGGACATCGACACCATCACATAGCATCGAGCTTTAACCTCGTCGTCCCGCCATTGGTTAAGCGTAATCAGCTCCTCAGGGCAGATATTGGCAGGGGTTTCCTCCGGAGGGGACTTCTCTATCGTATAGAGGAGCTTCTCCGAAGCCAATACAAGATTGAGGTTGCGGAGCCAGTCTTGGTAGTTCAGACCGGTGAACCTGTTGCTATCCAGTATAGCAGCGAGCGGGTTTTTCATCGAAACCATTTTATAAGCAGTAATACTGAAAGAAAAACGGACATACATTACTAACTATATATAAAATAAACGCTAAGACATAAAACATGGTCGTTAAGTTTTATGAATTACCCTCCCACTATTTTAACGATTTCACCACCCTCTAATGAAATCGAGAAAACAGGTTTCTTTAGTGGGTACACGGAGCCCAATCAAGCGATCATGGACCCAAATAATATCAGACATCCATGACCCCCGAAAGATAGTTTCCGATTGCAACCGGTGCAACCTCCATGTATTTACCTCACGTCGAGTAAGGGCCCAATAATATGACGCCGTTTACTATCACGTGTCAAGATGACCCATCAATGTTGAGTCGTGAAGGACGGTCCCCTTAACGTCCCCAATAATATGAGCCAACGTTAAAGGGAGTTCCAGCCGACTCACAACAGTTGTCAATGGCGTGGACAGCTTTTCGGCATACATGACCCCCTCAATAATATGAGCCGGGCCATGTATACGGGTAGCATCGACGTACACCCATTGTTGATGGAAGGTAGGAAAATTTAAACAATTTTAAACACCCTTCAGTTTATCGAATAAACATTTTATCTTGATATAAGTTTTAAATCATATTTAAAACGAGGGATTTTATTTTGAAAAACTTTGGTCTCATGCATCTATTTTAAATCAAATTTAAAAACATGTAACATGCAGATTCAACTAATCTATATATCAACATATATAAATAAATATTGGGATGATCGATCACGAGAGCTATGCGGTCCGTGGTTGTCAGTCACGGACCTGGGTCCAATCCTAGGGGTAATGCAATATGCAATGCAATCCTATTACAAAGCTTTCCGGTTTTACAGATCTTCGGGTTTTCAATATCTTGATCGTCATCGTCCACCGTCTTCGGATGTCCTCCCACTAAATCTAGTAATTTACATTTAAATACCATGACATACAAGGGATACATTTATCAAGGGGTGGGAACGAGCCACAAACAGGCCCACTTCAAATGATAATCAAAATATTGATACAAACCGAATCACAAAAACCTATTGCATACACCTAACACATTGGGCACGGCTCTCGATCATCCCAATCATGCAAAATTAATCTAATTAACATGCATAAAATTAAATAATCTAATTATTTATCGTAAAATCATATTTCAATTACGAAATCGCATTTTATAATAAAATCGTATTTTGCCGATAAAATCCAATTTTAATCAACAAAATCATATTTCATTATAAAATTATATTTCATAATTAAAATCACATTTTACTAATTTTAATTGTATCGAATTGGGCTTAAAACAATTCTAGGCCCAAAAACTTAAAATTTCAAAAACGACCAAAACGGGCCCGATATTGCATACCGGCCCGAAAACTTCACGGGCTGCCAGGGACAGGTCCGAACCAAAACCTAGAAGAAATCAGCCGTCACGACATCGCCGGAGCTTCGCCGGAGCGGCGACCGCCGGCGACGGCGCCACACGAAAATTCGCACGACAGCCGCGCGAGACGTCGCGCCAAGCGCGACGCACGGCCGCGCCAACAGCGGCGCTCAGCGCCCAGCCATCGTCGCACCATCATCAACCAGCGTGCACCAGTGATTTGCAGCAGCGGCCGGCCAACAGCGCGCGATCTTGCGCGGCACAGCGGCGAGGGAGGCGGCAGATTGCGCAACGTTTGCGCGAAGCGACACGACCAGCGCGCGCATCCATCCGTCAGCGTCCGGCCGTCGTGTGTGAAGGAGGCGCCCAGCGCCGCCCTACAAATGCGTGCGATTAAGCGTGCCCGCTGTCGCGCGGGGCCCGCCTCCGTCCTTGGATCACATCCAACAACTTGATCACCTTGATCATCTTCAAGGAGGAAACCATATCTTTCAGGAGCCCTAGGAACCCTTTCGGATCTCCTAGGTGCGACCATTTCTGGTACTGGCTCTGGAGGTGCGGGAGACTCACTTGGCACTTCAGATGGTTCTCGACCTTCTTCGAGTTCTACTATCTTACGTTTTCTATCGAGTAGAAATTCCCTTTCTGTTTGGATCCGGATCACGCCTCCCGGCGAGGCAGCGGAAGAACAAAAACAATACCGGGAGACGATCAATACGATAAAAACTAACATGCTATGACATTCATAGGGCGTTTTAAGATTGCTACCTTGCTGGCAACTCGTGCCTGGCTCCGACCGGTTTCGTAAAGAAAACGGCACTTCACGGTAGGCGGCGGTAGATATCGTCAATCAGGTCCATGACCAGAGATGGGATTCCTTCGTCAGCCTGATCTAGAAAGCCTGACGAGATCGGCGCGGACGGATTCTCCTCGTCAAGATTGGCCGGAACAAATTCCGGCGAAACGACGGCGGCGGCGCACGGCGGCTTATAGAGAGGAGAGGGGGCGGCGGCTACAATTAGGTTTAGGGTTAGGAGTCTAATGATCAAGTGTTATGAAGTCTAGGGTTAGTTCTAATTAAATAGAATTAAATATGGGTTTGGATCCGGCCCAACGGGCCCGGGTCCAACGGGTGAACATTCTGTTCATCCCCATCACCGAGACTTCATCGTAACTCCGATCGCCGATCAGATCGGATGGATCGACTCAGTTTCCGAAACTGAATAATATGATCTGAAAAACCATTTTTCAGAACCCCAGTGCAAAATGACCGTTTTGCCCCTCAACATCGGCAAATCACGATTTGACCTCTGTTGACCTTTTAGGAAGTCGCACTCCCAAAATCCTCTTCGTATGCTCAACACATTGAGCTGAGTATCCGTGCGAGAATCTCGAATCCAGTACTTGTATGACCCTCAATGGTTCAGGGATACAGCTAGTCGTGGGCCCACAACCATTGTGGCTCCGGAATCTCAATCTCGGACTTGCCCAACGGATCATGGTAAGAGCGTCCAGCAACATCGCCCCATGATCCCCTAGGTATCACTGATAGTGCCTGCAAGAATCAGTTGGTCGTGGTTAGCGTACAGTACGGTCCTTTATCCCGATCAGATCAACGACCATTGGTAAATCGAGAGTCGCTATAAATCCGATAGCTATGCATACATCTTGGAGATCGAATAGTGACCCATGATCCCCTAGGTATCACTGATAGTGCCTGCAAGAATCGAGTTGGTCGTGGTTAGCGTACAGTACGGCCTTTATCCCGATCAGATCAACGACCATTGGTAAATCGAGAGTCGCTATAAATCCGATAGCTATGCATACATCTTGGAGATCGAATAGTGACATCGCGAGTGTAACTAGGTAAACACATTTACCTAAAACACTTCTAGTACTCTGGCCAGAGATTTATACACTATTATCCCCTCAGATAGCATAGGATATCCATGCATGTCTGCGAGCGGTGAATCCTCGACAACGATGCATCGACTCCTACATGCATCGGGGTCTCACCCAATCCCGACGCCTTATGACCCCAAGTGAGTCGGCAAACGGGTCATAGTGAGACGCCTATCATGTAGAGTCTCAATGACGTTTCGAGTCGTGAGGACTAATCAGTACAACCAAGACCTCGGACTTATCCACTCGACAAATGGTAACCACTTGGAAAGTCCGAACGAGGGTAGTTCGATAGATCACCAGGTCACTATCTATCTGCATGCTCAGAACATCACAATGTTCCCTACCAATGAAACATGGTACTTCGCATCGCAGATACTAGTCTCGAAATCGGGCGGCCTTATCCTCATTTTGACGGCCCAATCGACTAGGAACATGTTCAGAATACACAGTGACTATTAGATGTGTTCCATGATAGCCGTCATACCCACTATCACATCTAACATACACTTTAGTGTATTCTAGGTCTTTACTCAACGCAATTGTAAATCATCATAAATACAATGAAAGTAAAGAACGCCATATAATAAATGCGAATATCATATATAAAGATTGTCATATACAAGAGTCTATAAACCCACACGCCACAAGTTGGCTAGTTGGGCATCTACTCTAACAAAAAGATGCACCGCTTCAAAAATCAGTTCGGTCCGAAGGGGTGCAGCTTTCCAAGAAAAGATACACTGCTTCATAAACTGAGTTTATTTCGGTTCGGATTGATTTTGAAAAATTAAATAATTCGAATAAAAAATAATGCTTGTCAAGCCGAGCCGGAACCGCAAGTCTCACCGCACCGCACCGCACCACGCCACGCCACGCGGGCGCGCGCGTGTGTGTGTTTTTCAAGACCGAGCCGACTAGAGTCATCTCCCGCCCAAAAACTTCGGTACCCCAAAGGGTCCAACCCTTACCTCAAAATTGGAACTATATAAGTTGAATAACCTTTATAAATGCCACCAATGTGGGACAACACCCTAATTGGGCTTTCATTCACAACTATATCCCAACACATTCCCCTGCGCTATATTATAAAATAATATATAATGAAAATTAAAAGATCAGTATACTTTTTAAAATATATTATAATTAGGAAACTAGAGTTCAAGGCAATATAATATTTGGAATCTGAAACAATGGCCACATCATACAATCCTAAATTCAACAAAACCCGCAATTAAAACCTTATAATATAATTTGTGTTGTTTAATACTGTGATTTTGTTCGGACATGTCTATCTTTATACTGTATTAATAAACAAGGTTATCAGATGTCTATACCAAGCTTACCCAAATTAAGATAGATAATATCCTAATATGACTAATAATTTGGAAATATAACACTACCATAAACCTTAAAAAATATAAAATGATTCTATTTAAATAATTTGTCTAATTGACAAATACTAAAAAAATAATTAAAATCTTCAAAATATTAATAAAATCTCTGTTGTTTTCAAACATATTTATTAAACATGGAACATTTATTTATGAAGCACATGCAAGACACTCAGTTTAGCTTTACCAAATTATAATTACCCAACACCAACCTCAATATGCTTAAAATAATCGAAAATTTTAAATCAAATAAAGAATTCAAACATATTTATCGTTATCTAATAATAATAATAAGGGAGCCACCAGTAGGGTCCCCTTTTACCTAATCTTATGTTGGCTCCTTGCCACAAATTTGGCCAGTTATGAACCAAACAAGCTTTTTTCACTAAAAATTTGACTTGCTGATTTAATAAAAAATTTACTTATTACGAGGTTAGAGGTTATTAGAGCACATGTAGAGGAGTTGTTTTTTGAATTTTTAAATCTTATACTGCTATTAAATTCCAGAGCTCTTCTTGAAACACTACTGAGAACCTTCCATTTTGACATCACCCGGTCACCTCGGCCTAGAGTACATTTCATGGATCAAGCATGTCACCTTGAGACAACGGTCTAGACATTCCTTGGACAACACGCGCCTAAACAAACACTCCATGGGCACCCTTGATGCACCTCGGGCGGCCTTTACAGCACGTGATCTCAAAGTGCGGCGAGACTGCACAAGTACAGTCAGTCGACATGACCTCAAGACAAGAGATCTGCTATGATAGTGACCTATCATAACAACTTGACTCTCTTGTATAACTCGTTATTAGTACGCTGACAAATCTACAAGACCCATCCCTACGTACTGGTGGTAGGATAATGTACATTGATACCCCTGTTATTACCCCGGACCTGAAGATCGAGCCGTGCGCTTCTCCTGTCGAGGTGCGTTGAGAGCTCAGGGAGGATTGCCCGAGGAGATACCAGACATTCCCCTTCAATTTGATGCCCCACGTGATGGTCACGCCTCTGAGAGTCCGACCAATCCACGCCTCTCTTGGCTCTGTAACCACCGAAAATCAAGGAGACAATCTCGCCCAAGATAACCATCAATCTGAGCGTGATTTACGTCGCGAAAAGCACTCTAGCGCATCACACGCAGGGTAATGCGCCCTCAGCAACCGCCTACCCCCTCTATAAATACCTAGATATGCTTCACTCTACATTCATCCCCACAAAAAACACACGTTCAACGGACTTATTCTCTGCACCCTCTTTATCTTCTCGATCACCCTACCCGACTTAAGCATCGGAGGATTTTCGTCGGGATGACTCCTGACGCCCTTTGACCCGTGTATGTGGTTGCAAGTCATTATCGAAAAGACGTCCAGCTCACTCCTCGAGGACAAACCTCCCGACCTCCCGACATGGTGGCAGCTATCCGGCCGGGAAAAAATACGGTTAGATAATAATCTAATTATGAAGTTTTTTGAATTGCTTCAATTGGATCTTATCATCATATTAATCAAAGTGAGGTCATCATGCATTAATATCGTTAATATTAATTGAGATTTTTTATCTTGACCAGATTATTAATGTGACACCTTTGTTTTTGAGTCCAGCATTTTGTTAACGTTTGAGGAAATAGGTCTTTTTCCTTGGCATCGTGCACTGGAATTCGTGTCGTGATTTTTTTTTTTCCCACCTCATATCAAATCAAAATTGCAAGAAAATAATGTTACGGACACAGAAATAGATAGTTACATTAGTAAGCCCAGGCCTAAGATAACCAAGGTCTATTCTAGGAGGCCCAAGGCCCAACAAGAAAAGAAAACCGTTAAGTAGCAGAAGAATGGAGGAAGTCAGTAGTTAGTTGGTTAGTACTAGCACTAGCTAGGGAGTACAGGGAATGTTCCCTGGGTGAGGGAGGTCACTGTCATTGTATTTCAATTTTCTTGCTACTGTTCTATTGCTGGAAATTATCAATACAACTGAGTTTCTGCTTGTCAATGTTAACTTGATCG
>KQ995678.1:9938-35347 GCA_001598015.1 Dorcoceras hygrometricum
TTCTGTCTTTCGACATTTCTCTGAATTTGTCTTTGGATTTGTCCTTAGATCTTTCGACAGTTCTTTCATCAGCTTCCTCATCTCTCTTGTATCGCTCTTCCTTCTTGTATCTATCCTCCTTCTTCTCATCTCTTTTGTATCTGTCATCTTTCTTGGGCCTGTTGCACTCAGCTGCAAAATGCCCTGGTCGTTCACAATTGAAACATATCACGTCAGATACAGATTTATCATTTTTATAGCTATTGTAAGGAGATGAAGGTTTGAAGGATCTTCTCATGAATTTCCCAAACTTCTTTACGAAGAGGGACATGGCGTCGTCACTGAGCTGGTCGGAAGACTTGCTAGTGCTGGGAGAGCACTGTTCAGTAGTTGTATTTGCTGCCAAAGCTTTCGTCGGTTGGGATGTGGAGGGACCAGCTTCTGCTCTTGTCTCCAACTCAAACTCATAGGATTTCAAGTTGGCAAACAGATCGTGCAACTCCATCTTGTTCAAATATTTTGATTCCCTCATCGCCATAGTCTTCACATCCCACTCCTTGGGTAACGCCTCATGACCTTCAGTGCCAACTCTCTGTTACTATATTCTTTCCCAAGGCTGGTCAACTCTATGACAATTGCACTGAATCTTTCGTCGAACTCTGTCATGGTCTCTCCATCCTTCATCTTGATGGATTCGTACTTTTGCTGAGCGACTGTTAACTTGTTTTCTTTTGTCTCGTCGCTTCCTTCACGTATCTGGGTTAGCTTCTCCCATATGTCTTTAGCAGTAGGACAGTTCTTGATCTTGCTGAACATGTTCTTGTCTTTGTCCAGCGTCTTGAATAGTATGTCCTTTGCCACGTTTTCTAGGTTCGCCTTTTTCTTGTCCTCATTGGTATATTTGTGTCTACTCTTTTCCAAGAACTGAGGCTCGCCGCTGGTTATCGCAACATCAAGATTTGGCTTCATTATTTTCAATGGTCCTTCTGTGATGACATACCACATATCATCATCTATAGCTGCTAGATGTGCTTGCATCCTAATCTTCCAATCATCATACTCTTCCCTCGAAAACAAAGGAATCTTGTTGTGAGAGATCGACATATTGAGATATAGTAAAGCGCGAAAAATAACTGTTCAATAACTGAGAACGCAGGCTCTGATACCAATTGATGGTCCCAGAAATAGGATCAATATGTGTATAGGAGTTCAGAACGGGGGGGGGGGTTGAATGAAATCCTTGGATTTAAAATTTCGTTTAAAAGTTTTACTAGCACTGCTAAACTTAAGTCCGAGTTACCAGACTTAAGGATCTCAGTTTAATGCAAATCTCTTGGCTAACAAAGATAGTGCGGAAAGAAGCCAATCGATTTGTGAACAGACAAACAATAAATAACTTGTGGAATATAAAAGATAAGAGTCAGAAATTTGTTTCTGGAAGTTAGGATATAAATATCATACGTCTCCCCTTCTTCCTCTTCGGAAGGTATCACTAGAAGATTTGATTTGTAAATGTCTTCTGCACACACCCAGTCACCGAGCCTCGCTCAAGGTGAACTCCTAGTATCTCCACAACAATCCACGCAGACACAGCTGCTGGTTTACAAGTGATGAATAATATTTTTGAACGGCTTTAAAGAGCACGTTCTTTACAGACTCAAATGATATAATCAATGAATACAACTCTATGAGACTGTAAAATCTTCTGGTTTCTAAAACGTAGAAACTAGATTCAACAAGTGAACCAGAAGATGACTCGAAGATATATCTATGTAAGATCAACTGTTTTGTTCTTCGATTCTTGTGAGCTTTTTGAATATATTCAACAGATAAAAAGCTCTGAGAGTATTTTGACAGCGTGACCGCAAGATAATAAGAGTGAAGGATGTTTTCTTCAATCCAGCTTCTGCTATTTATAGTCTTCGATTTCAACGGTCATTAAATTCTTCAAAGGAAATAAATCCCGTTTGAATTTCTGTTAAATTTGTACACCGTAATTCCTGCTCCACCAAGAGGAAAGTCGCACAATGTCAGAGCAAATTTGGCGTTGTTCCATATTTGTGCAAACGCCGTAAACCGTTCTCTGATACAGTGTACTATTTACCAAGAATAGTACTGATACTGTTCCCTCAATTAATGGCATATGTACGATTCAATCTTCGCCCTTGATTTCTTCTGATATGAACGTTTGAATCGATCCATTGATTTGCACAACAGCTGATGGCTTGAACAATTGAAAGAATACATCGGTTGATTACTTCATTGCCTGATAATATGCATCAACTGATAGCTTGAAATATTTCACTTCAAAAAATATCGGCTGGTCCAAGATCACTGTATCTACCTGCTGGTTTCCCTTAAGAGATGTACCTGCTGATTATTACCATCCTGATATGAACGTTTGAATCGATCCATTGATTTGCACAACAGCTGATGGCTTGAACAATTGAAAGAATACATCGGTTGATTACTTCATTGCCTGATAATATGCATCAACTGATAGCTTGAAATATTTCACTTCAAAAAATATCGGCTGGTCCAAGATCACTGTATCTACCTGCTGGTTTCCCTTAAGAGATGTACCTGCTGATTATTACCATCGCAAAACATCGACTAAATCTTAGCGTGAAGGCAAAACGCTGTCGTATCTATTTATCCAAACGACATCATTTAACTTCCACTAACATTAAGTTCCATCGACCGGTAAACAACCTACTGTAGCTCTCTGCTGATTCTTCTGTAGCCATCTGCTGAATTTTGATGTAGCCATCTGCTGAATTATCAACGCAAACTCCAATGACTTAGATTATAGCGCTAGATCAAAACGCTGCCGTTTCAACTTATTTGAACGATGTCGTTTTGACTAATCCAAACGATGTCGTTTTGTAATCCTTAACAAAACACGCTATCTCTCAAATGCTTGCGCCTGCTGATTACCCTGGAAGAATTCACCTGCTGATTTCTAACCATCTGCTGATTTCCTCTGAATAAACATCCTGCTGAAATCAACTATCGACTGATAATAATCTTCTGTAAAATTGCAACGACTGACTTTCCAGTAGCAACTAGTCTTATTTTGTTATCACCAAAACTAATAAATTTTATCCTAACAGTATTGCATGTGAGACGACTGGGTAGCTCCCGAACTCTCATCTGCGATGTGGCCACTGATTACTGATTTGATGTTTCACAGCTGAGTCTGTTGTGAACTTGTGGAAGAATTCACCTGCTGATTTCTAACCATCTGCTGATTTCCTCTGAATAAACATCCTGCTGAAATCAACTATCGACTGATAATAATCTTCTGTAAAATTGCAACGACTGACTTTCCAGTAGCAACTAGTCTTATTTTGTTATCACCAAAACTAATAAATTTTATCCTAACAGTATTGCATGTGAGACGACTGGGTAGCTCCCGAACTCTCATCTGCGATGTGGCCACTGATTACTGATTTGATGTTTCACAGCTGAGTCTGTTGTGAACTTGAGACAGCCGATGAGTCTTCGCTTACCCTTCATGCATTGCACGTCTTGAGATTATGCATGTCTTATTTGATTATTGTTTTATGAGTGCTCTTCGTACTGAGGTTTGACCTCATTGTCTTTCCCTTTTTGGGGCTGTTTTGGTCTTGTGTTGGCCTTTGCAGGTTCTTCAGGTAAATCATCTGAATCGAGTGGTGCTTCGGCTGGTAGAGCCTAGTTTTGAGTCCCAGTTATGTATGTACTGAGTCAGTTTACCAGGGGATGCGCTGTGTGTATACTTGTATCAAAATTGGTATTTGTTGAAATATTTGTATACATTTCTGGTACTGCTTTTATTGTGTAGAGTTTGAGTTAAAAATCTATACTTGATTATGAGTGTATTTAGAATTGTATTTTCTATTCAGGCCGAAAAGAAAATTTTAATCCACATTTTTTAGCTTCCGTAATTTGCGCTATTTGAGTGTTTAATCTCTGATTTAGAGCACCGGACCTGACAAAATTTTTATAAGGGGGGTAGAGTTGTAACGCCCAAAAATCCGTAAATCCATAATGATAAATCTAAATTTTCGAAGGGTTTCATTTACTAATTCAGTACCCTTCTTCAGATTCTATTCAGTGATGCAGCTTTCATTTGAGCTGAATTTTAGATTGGACCAAGAACCCGGTTTGCAGGAGTTGGCCGGTCGCATGTTAACAAGCACGATCCAAGGTATTTTAAAACATTCGATGCAAATACTTTTAAAGATAAAATGAGCTCATGCTTTTCATTTGCATATAAATACATGCAGCAAGTACGTCCACCATCATAATTAAACTTCTTCCAAAGGTTTCTATTTTTAAAAAGGTGAGTACTGTGGGAAAAATATCTCTGCTGACCAGAACTTCAAAACTCTTTCAATGTAACTTTGATCGTGTTTGTTAGTGGTTCAACACCGGAAGGATTTTGCTAGCTGTGTTCAGCAGTTGAGGCAAGTAAACTCTGTTTCTTGTGCATATTTAACAAACTGTGTTAAACAAAACCGTGAATATGAAATGCGTATGAATGTAAATGCAAAAAGCTGTAAAACGATACGATGCGATTTGTTTATGAAAGTTCTGAGCTTAATCCTACGTCTCCCCTTCTTCCGCAATCGGGAAGGATCCACTAGACGACTTTGATTGTAGCGAGGCCTCGCTACAACCCACTTCTACGACCAGCAGCCGCAAGAACTCCTAGCAACCACTGCACACCAGCTCGCAAGCTGCGTGTGTCTAACTCGCTTCTTTACTGCCTCAGTGAGAAAGGCTACATACACTTCTTTAACGTCTCTGTGTGAAATACAACGTAGAATTTTTTAACGTCTTTATCCAAAGACTACAATGGAGAGTTTTGAATTTACACTCTAATTTCGCTCAACTCTTGAATTTGATTGAATGTGTATGTGTGTGAGATTTTTAGTGTAAGTACAATCTCTCAAAGATAAAATCTCACACAATGGGAAGTGCTCCTCTCTGAGCTGGTATCTCGATGCCTTCCCAGATTTGTGCAGTAAACTTATATTCTGTTTTAGCTTATGCACACCCACTCTCTCTTCTTGGCTCTCTCTCCTCTTCTTTCTCCCGCTCTTGATATATAAAGCCGCTTAGCAGATTTGCCCGTTGGACACAATCTTGTAGCCGTTTGAAAAGTCTTCTGACACTGTTGTACTTGTGTTCTTTGGCTTTTAATGCGTTGCAGGATTTATTTGACTTGAGCTCTTTCCATCGGCGCTTATACATCCTTTGCTATCTTCGAGCTCTGTTTGTCTTGATCAAACAAATTAGTTTGTCTTCTAGTATTCTGTGATTACACAAACTAATTTATTTGATCTGGCGCAGGACTTCTGATCTGTTCTACCAGCTGGTGTCCTTCCAGCTGGTTTTCTTCAACTGTTTCATCCCTGAGCTGGTTGCTTCATTGAGCTGTTCAAAGCTCTCTTCTTCTCCTCTTTATCTGCTCTTGTTAACAACTGCTCTTGAGCAACTTCTTCTAATTACTCTTGTCATCTGCCCTTGAGCTCAGCTGCTCTTGTTCTTCTTGCCAGCTGATTTGAACTTAACCAACTGGTTTCTAATCTGCCCCCTATATCTAGGCAGATTCTATGTTTGAGCTATTCTCCAAGCTGGTCTGCTTCAGGGTTCTTCCGGATCAAATGTTGAGCTGGTGTAATGTGTTTATCCAACTCGCATCTTTCCATGCCAGCTTGGCTCTATGGAGACTGATCGAGTACCCCTTGTGTACAAATTCTTCTTCTGCTCCAATGGTGGGGTTTTACCTCGATCTCATATATCCATTCATTAAAACAGCTCGGCTCTGAACTTGAACACCACACTTGTAAATGCAGAAGGCTGTAAAGAAATACGTTGCGATTTATTTATGGAAGTTTGGAGCTGAATCTCCTACGTCTCCCCTTCTTCCACAGTCGGGAAGGATCCACTAGAAGATTTTGATTGTAGCGACCCTCGCTACAACCCACTCCTACGACCAGCAGCCGCAAGAACTCCTACCAACCACTGCACACCAGCCCGCAAGTTGTGTGTGTCTAACTCACTTATTTACTGCCTCAGTGAGAAAGACTACATACACTTCTTTAACGTCTCAGTACGAAATACAATGTAGACTTGTTTAACGTCTCTGTCCAAAGACTACAATGGAGAGTTTTAAATTTGATTCACTCAGCTAATCTAATCAACTCTCTGAAGTATATGTGAGTGAATCACGTGTGAGATTACAGTGTATGCTCAATCTCTCAAAGATAAAATCTCACATACTGGGAAGTGCTCCTGTCAGAGCTGGTTTTACCAATGTCTTCCCAGATATTGTGTTGTGCATTCTGGCGTTTTACATTTCTGATTTGCACAACACTTCGCTCTTTGCTTTTGTGCCCTTCTTCTGTTGTGTGACCTCTCTCGCTCTTTTCTTGTTCGCACATCCTCTGCTTGTGCTCTGCTCTTTGTTATTTATACCCTGACGCGAAGTTTAATCCGTTGAACACAAATTTGTAGCCGTTGAAAGTCTTCTGACAATGTTGTACTTTGCGTCCTTGTCTTTAAATGTGTTGTAGGATTTTCTTCACTTTAAGCACATGAGCACTGTACCTTGAGAAGACAATACAGCAAGTCGATTTTAATACTGAAAAGAAATCTTTGTATAGTCTTGTATTCAAATCACTTTACTCATAGATTTTATAGCATCCGTCATGCTATCCGAGCTGGTTTGTCTTTTACCAGTTTACCAGCTTATCTCCGTTCTGGTTTGCACTGAGCTGGTCTTTTTGTCCATTTCTGCTTCTGTCTTTGGACATCATCTGATCTTCTCGCTAAGCTGGTTTGACCTTAACCAGCTTGGTTCTTTGCACCAGCTCGTTGATTTGATGGCATCTTCTGTTGTGCTGTCTGAGCTGGTCTTTACTTCGAGCTGTTCTCTTCTTCTCTTCTTATCTTCTCTTGAGCTGCTCTTGTTCTGTTCTTTCCTAATCTTGAGATGCTTTGAGCCACCTTGTTGATCATACTCAGCAGGTCGTTTCTCTCAGCTGGTTTCCTTCCCAGATGGTTGCTTTTTGCTACAGCAGCCTTCTGCTTCCCCGTCATAAGCATCCAACTGGGATCCTTGATCAGGTTTTCTCTTCCTTGATCTGGTTTACCAGCTCGGCTCTATTCTTCTCGTCAATAGCCATTGTGTGCTTGCTTGTTCACTTGGTCCATTCAGAAACCTCATCCAAACCGTCGACAAGCACACCTTTTTTTCACTGGTTGATTGAGCCAGTTCTCCACGTAGAACTGCAATCCAGCACCAGTGATTATATCCCAACTTCTTTGGGATATAATACCCAGTTCAGATTCAGTCTTCCCAAAGACTGAGATCCCTATGATGAACTGGTTATAGCCGTGCTCAGTGATCTGATTTGCACTTGATCACTGCACTTGTATACGGCTCTGCACTTGAACACCACACGTGTACGCTGCACTTGATCTGCACTTGAACCATTTTGCTCTTCACTTTACTGCGCTTGGTCCTTGTGCTGCTCTTGCATCAAGCTGGTAAACCAGCTTGGTGTTCCCTGCAATCTGGAAGACTTCTGTTGTACCAGCTCGTGCGTCCCCTCACTGTTCCAGCATAGATATCTTCAACCGAACCAGCTTAGGCGTCCTCTTACTGTTCCAGTTTGGATATATTCCTCCCTTCTAAACCAAGTGCACTGCACAAGTAATATAAACCATTAGTAATATATTAACAGATTTTGTGTCAATCAAAACTTAGATTCTGATCTTTATAAACAGATCCAACAATCTCCCCCTTTTTGATTTACACAAAATCTGGATAAACATATGCAGGTATGTTTTATGCTTGAAAATATTCTCCCCCTTTTTGTGGGAATCAAAAAGGGTTTCGAAATCGTGTTTCCCCCTAAATGTTTAAAACAAAACGCCCCCTAACCAAAGCACGGGGTTGTTTTATTTTGCAAACGAGAGCATTTTTTGAGGGATAACATTTTGTAAAAAACAAGTGCCTGAAATTTTGAAGACAGAATCTATGCTACTCAAAGATTCTCATTTATTTAGACCAGAGGAGCAATAGAAGATTCAATTTATAGAATCTCTTCCATTTTTCCCTATGTTATAGCCTCGCCAAACCTAGAGATCTTGGCGTCCACAGATCTTGTGCAATCTGTCAGCTCTTCGCAACAGATATTGCTGCACTTTCCTTTCGAGAAATTTCTCTGTAATTCAATAGAAATTGCTCCCACTATCCATATAGAATGATTTTTGAAAGCCTTAAAAATTTTGTAGCATGGACAAGCTTTCGAAAGACTATCAGAGCGGACAAAGTTTTAAAACTGTCTAAATATTTTCGAAGAAAAATACACTATTCAAGAACAACATGCTCTGCCAATTGTTAGGATCGATTTCGGGAGGGTGTCCACGAGCTCTGCCACAACTTACGTAGGTTCTCACACAGCCCAAACACCAACCCCTTGAGTTATGTTCATTTTAAAGTTTTAGTTGAAAACCAGCACGCAACTATGAACCAGATCATTAAGAAACTGGACCAACAGCTCTGCAAGCTGGTCCGAGTTACCAGAAACTCTGCGTGTTGGTTTAACACAAGCATTCTAGTTCATTTAATATTGAGCTGCAATAGTCCAGTGTTCTTGAACTTGAGTGCATAGAGATACAGATTGAGTATGAATTAAAATAATGCAGAAACAACTCAAACTGAGCTCTTATAATCGAAAGCATTTAAACAGTTTCAATCGTAATAAACAAATATGCAATGTGTGAATGTAAATGCAGAAGGCTATAAAGAAATACGGTGCGATTTTTTTATGGAAATTCGGAGCTGAATCTCCTACGTCTCCCCTTCTTCCGCAATCGGGAAGGATCCACTAGAAGAATTTGATTGTAGCGACCATCGCAACAACCCACTCCTACGACCAGCAGCCAAAAGAACTCCTAGCAACCACTGCACACCAGCCCGCAAGCTGCGTGTGTCTAACTCACTTCTTTACTACCTCAGTGAGAAAGGCTTCATACACTTCTTTAACGTCTCAGTGCAAAAGACAACGTAGACTTGTTTAACGTCTCTGTCCAAAGACTACAATGGAGAGTTTTGAATTTGATTCACCCAGCTAATCTAATCAGCTCTCTCAAGTATATGTGAGTGAATCGTGTGTGAGATACAGTGTATGCTCAATCTCTCAAAGATAAAATCTCACACACTGGGAAGTGCTTCTGTCCGAGCTGGTTTTACCAATGTCTTCCCAGAGCTTGTGTTGTGCATTCTGGCGTTTTACATTTCTGATTTGCACAACACTTCGCTCTTTACTTTTGCGTTCTTCTTCTGTTATGTGCACCTCTATCTTTTCTTGTTCGCGCATCCTATGCTTGTGCTATGCTCTTTGTTATTTATAGCCTGACGTGGAGTTTAATCCGTTGGACACAAAGTTGTAGCCCTTGAAAGTCTTCTGACAATGTTGTAATTTGTGTCCTTTGGGTAATCTGGTGAAGGCTGATTTGGGGGAATCAGTCAAGTTGCACCCAAAGTTCTAACTGATAAATCTGTGGCGACGTACATTAAGAAAAACTTGAAAGTAACTCCGACTGGGGAGTCCAGCAAGCAAACTGAGATACCGCATGCAATACTGAGGGTGGTGAATCGCAGATAGCCCAGCAAGTTGTAGATAAGGAGAAGGTAGCGAGCAAAAAGAAGAAGGGAGAAATAGCGGAGGCAGATAAGAAAAAGAAGAAACTGGTGAAGAAGATGGTGCCAAGCCACACTGTGGAGGCTGGGAGCAAAAATTCTCCAGCGGATTCCTCGTCTCAGCCTAGCTTAGATTCGGATTCGCGCCCGCAGGATGGGCAAAAGAAAAGGGGTAGTACCAAGAGAAATCAAGTGGTTGCGTCGTCGGACTCAGAGTCCACTATCTCCTTACCAATCAAGGATTTTGCGAAGAAACAGAGGACACAGAGGCCGACGAAGAAAAAGAAGTCATGTAGTGACAAGGTTGATTCCCATCCTGGTCCGATACCAGCCATACCCGCTGGAGGTGAAGGGATTTCTATAGTTGGTGGTCCAAAGGTTCATCCGGAGACACACACTGGTGAAGAACACATTGCTGTTGGCCCAGGAGGGCATGAGAGAACAGGTTCTGACCAAGATGAACAGGCTGGTGGTGATGTTCACCTTGATGATAGATCTGAAGAGAATCAGGGTTATGAAACCCGAATGGATCAAGAAGGTCCCAATGTTTTTAATACTGCTCAAGGGGAGCAAGGAATATCCACTACGGATGGTCTCACTACTCCTGAAGGAGAAACTACTTAGATGGAAGACTGGGTGGACAAGGATGAAAGAATTGTACAGGATGAGAGCAGCTCTCAAATGGAGAAGGAGGCTGCTAACATGGAAAGATCTATTGTAGTACGGTCTGGTCCTGAGCAACCAGCTCAGCAGACCATCACATATACTGGGCAAGGTATCTTTGCGCCCATACAGATCAAGGAAATCAACTGGGTGACGCATTTCTTGCCAAAGAATGCTCCCGAGGAAAAAGGCAAAGGGATGCTAGAAGTCGTTGATAGGCCAAACCTAGTCGAAGAGCATTCACGATTGGTTCTCAACAGTGCATGGGATGCTGTGTCAAATATAATGGCTGATTTTGATGAATGGACACACTTCCGAACTGCGGTCAAACCTCGGGATGTTTCCTCTTTTGAGGACTGGCTGAAACTGAGGAAGTGGATGAGCTGCTGTAGCGACGGTCCCTGTTGATGTACAAGTTGTACGAGACGGAAGTGCAGAAGCTATTTGATGAGCATCTGAGAAACTTCAAAATAAATGTATCGTATGTTAACCATGATTACTTGTGTATTCGTTTTCTCAACAAGGAGCTCAGGGAAATAGCAACGCAGCATAGAGCTCAGCGTATGCTAGCTGGTCTGCCGATTTTTGCTCCTGAAGCTTCGTTTGTAGGAGCAACATCAGATCAATCACAGACTCTTGTCTTTGAGTTCTCGTCACAGGCCGACCATAAGCAAGAACATGCACGAGAATCTTCTCAGCGGCAAGAGCAGCTTGAGGAAGTTGTTAGAAGTGTTGTAAATATAGAGGAACCTGCAGATCGAACTAGGGAACCTCAGGCTCCAAAGAATGAGCGCCAGACTCATGACGAGCAGATAGGCGCAACACAAAACCTTTTGGTGAATAGTAGGAACCACCGAGTTCTGGTGAGAATCCTACTCAGCTTGAGGATTCTTCTGTAAATACTGCGGATTATGTAAATAATTTGGGTACAATTCCCATTTCGGAAGAGAATAACACGGACCATCAGGGTCCCACTCCTTCTACCTAACAAATGGTTGTATATACTGCATAGAGCAAATACGATACCCGCATATCTTTTATAGAAGACTCCGATTCTTCCCATGATGGCTCATAGCAGATGTTTGTTACCAGTCCCCCAGCTAGTCCTCATACTAGTTCTAAGCTCGAGGAGGTCGAGAAGGTCGTTGCTTCATTGGACTCCAGGATAATGTCTATAGATTCATGGATGCTGTCTATGGATTCCAAAGTAAAGTTCGTAGATTCTAGACTTGGATCTGTGGATTCAAAAATTGAACAACTGTTGAATCTTCAGTACTTTATAAAGCACGACATGGGTACCTCCAGGAGCGCTTTCTATGATAAGATAGACACGGTGGCGGGCAATGTTAAGTCTTCTCAGACATCACTGGAAACCACCGTTCTACACCATCTTACCGATCATCAAAATCAACTGGCCAATGAACTTGGCTTCGTTAAAATACAGCTGGCAGAATTGGTTGATCACCTTAAATAGGTCGGTGATGCCAAAAAGGGGAAAGTTGCCAAAGCGGTAGTAGACCGGGGGAAGGATCTGGAAGACAAGGAGAAGGTCCAAGAAGCACAAGAGGTAAAGGACCGAGCCCGAGCTATAGAAGGGGTGACAATAGAAACAGATTTAAGAGGAGCAAATGGTTTTGAGAAACCTCGAACTAAGTTGTTTTTGTACAGTAGCTATTAGTTTAAATTTCTAAAATTGGTTAAAGGTTAATAAAAATCTCTTTTACGATCAAAGTTTTGTCATCACCAAAAAGGGGGAAATTGTTAGGATAAATTTCAGAAGTTTTGGTGATGAAAAATAGATAAGAAAAGAAATTCAATTGGACCAAAGTGACAAGATCTGGACGAAGCTTACTACGTTGGACGTAGAAACCAGATCGGAGCAAAGTCAAGCTGGTCAAGGAAAAACGAGCTCAGAGTATTCAGGTACGCTGGTTAAGGACAATTCAGCAAAGGTAATTTGGTTGCTGGTTTAGGACAAAACCAGCTGCGCACTAGGTCATGCAGACACCAGTTCAAAGATGCTTAAATCAAATAAGGGCATCCTATTTCAGAAAACTCGAAGGGTAGAGAACACTGAATTACAGCTGAAAGAACAGATCGTAGATAACATACCAGCTATGGTGATGAGTAACCAGCTGGAAGATCAGTTAAGAAAACCGATTCGAAGCAGAGTAATCTTACAAGTAATACAGAACTGAGGACATGAACATACAAGGTTCAATATCCAAATCAAAATAAAACAGAGATAAGAGCAGTATGGATTTGATCAAGCTAAGAACCCGATCAAGAGAAGCAGCTCGATATTCAGAAACCAGATTGGGAGACCAGCTAAGTCAGAGGTAACTTAGCAAATCAAATTTTGGAATGTTTGAAGTTTTGTACATCCTGATGTATGACATTTGACATCTCTGCACTAATAAATAGTCGTTGAAACTACTTTAAGATAATATCAGATACGCAGAGATACAGTACAAACTGAAGACGGCACAGAATTTCTAAAAAGGGCAATGCATTTAATGAATGTACTTTCATCGTACAAACATTTAAGACGCCGCAGGCAATTCAATTTGGATACATTCAATATGCCTACTGGGTACATTTATTATAGTTGTATCCAAAGGGTATATATAGAAGAGAAGAGCAGCTATGAAGGAGTAACGATTACGTATCAGACAACACACAGCGAGATCGTTGAATACATAAGCTAACCAACCTTCACAAGAAAAAGCAAGAGTTCTTCTTGAACCAGCTCGCTACAAGTGACACAAGCACAGAACGCTTCATTCAACTCTATGTCACATACTCTTCTATTGATACACTCTGTAGTATTAAGCTATCTTTGTAAATCATAAACAGAGCGTGTAAAAGTGCTAGAGTAGCACAACCAGCTGAGTGCTGAGCATTTGTATTGCGAACTAGATCATGGGTCTGGATTCATTGGTGTATTGCTAGGAGTTCTCGTAGCTGTTGGTTGGGGGATCGGGTTTGTACAAAGGGTTGTATAAATAAAATCTTCTAGTAGGAAACCTTCCCATCGAGAAAGAAGGGGAGACGTAGGATAATTTGCTCCGAACTTTCAGAAACAAATCTCTTGTCCCTACTTCTCTTACATTCACGCATTTGATTAATTTGTTCACTGATTGAATCGTGTTATTTCTGCATAAAAGTCATTTATTACACGAGACAACAGTAGTCACTGAGAACCTTCTTAGCTGGTAACTCGACTGGAAGTTTGCGTGGAGCTGTTTAAAACAAATTTTCAAATCAAAAGTAGCAAAAGGAGTTCATTCGCCCCCCTCTGAACTCCCAGGCGTATTTTCGATCCTAACATAGTCTACTCATTTAAGTAATGTTAACTTTTCCTAATCTGAGTTGACCAAACAGCCAAAATCTGATTTTCTATTCCGAGCTAATTTATGCTCGCGATCTGTCAATACCGTGAGCTGAGCAGATTCAGCTTAGGTCCACTATGGATTATTACTGTAATTTCAAGTTTAATTGTTCTTACCTTTAGCTTTGAATCGAATATATAACTCTAATCTATTCGAAGTTATACCCAATTTCAAGAGATAGTTCTTCAGCTTAGAGCTCTGTTATATGCTATTCGTCTATATAGGCTGAGATGATTCGATTTTCTTCTCAATTGAACTCCGATGTACTTCCAGTGGCTTTCAAACATCAAATGAGTTTTAAAATACCAAACCATATCCATATACGATCTTATTTAGATCAGAGAAAAGCAGTTTAAAGAAAGTTTTACAGAAATTTTAAAGGAAGTATATTTCAAAAGTTTTGAGATGGGTGACGAATAACAGACGGTCAGCTGGAGGGTGTGTGGTAATCGGTCGATGGATCGGAGTGCCCTGCCAACCAGAGGATGTGTGGTAATTGGTCGATGGATCTAAGTGTCCTTCCAACAGAGTCAAAGATTAGGGCGTGTGGACAACGTCAAAAGAGTCGTTGGGTCCCGCTTAATTTGGAACCAGTTTAAACTTGATCAAGCGACTATGACCTAAGGAAAGCTTTCGTTCACACTTCACTATATAAAATGAGGAATTATGTGGGTTGTTATACAACCGAGTATTCGAGAAAGTTATGCTTCAAAGTTACTTCATTTACCAGTTTACAGTTTTACAATTTATAGTTTATCAGCTTACAAGCTTTCAGTTTATAGCTTATCAGTTTAAAGTTATTTTTACGTTTGTGCTACATGTCTTCGTTATTTTCAGATGTGCTTGCTGAGCCTCTAGGCTCACTAGTTTTCCTAAGTGAAGGTGATCAGGTTTAGAGGTTGCTGGTTGGTGCAAGCTGGATCAGATAGGGGATGTTTATCGTGGAACTTGCGTTTTCGCGCTAGCCATAATCTTTTTTCTGTTCAGTTTTGAGACAATTCAGTTCGTACAAAACTTGTAGAAGATATTTCATATACAGTCTCTGTAACCCGAGTGAAATCATTTTGTAAATGTTTGTTTGTATTCCGCAGTTTATATGCTCTGAGCTGTTGTTTAGTTCGAAATCTGAAATTTTTACAATTTCGCAATTTAGCCCAAAAGTTTTGGTTAATTCTTTTGATCAAGTATAAATTTTAAATATCATTCAATTGGAACCTTCAATTTATTATAATTGTAATTCGAAAAATGTGGCCGTTACAAACAATCCCACCATCAATTCCCATAGCCACACCTCAAATGTTTGAGCAGTTGAAACAATGGCAAGTGAGTGCACATATGGTGAATGCCAGGGCACCTGCACCTTTTGTTGGAGTGTGGTACATTACAAGTATTGAGAAGTGCATTGCACAGTCATGTATGACTTCGACGCCAATCATAATTGAAGGAGGAAAAAAGCATGTGAAGCTGTCCAAATATTGCTTCAGCCATCTCTCGAATCAAAAATGAAAAGTAAACAAGAAGAATAGAGGAAGGAGGGCTGCTCAGTGAAGTACTTTCTTTATGTGGACAACATAATTATTTGAAAGGATTTTGGTTTATTTGGCTATGGTTAGTGATAAGACCTCTTTTATTATTATTTGTCTTTGCAAGGTGGATGGTATTGTTAGTATAGATCAGATTGTTAATCGATATGATACCGGAGCCCATTTTGTAATCAATTTCCGGCCACATTATAATTTTCCGGCAAAACAGATGAGAATAGCAAAATTTGAACTTATCACACCAAAATCCATAATTTGACAGCTTAGTGGAATCACAATAATACGAATACATATGAAGGACCGAAGTTGTAATCTTCCCCAAAATAAAAAAGAATAAATAGCATTCCCCAGAAATATGGAACTCTTATTCGGTATTTCCTTTCAATTTCTGGTACATTATGTAGTAGTTTTTAAAAATATATATTACGCATTAAATTTTTAATAAATAAGTGCATGTTGATGGGAATTATAAAT
Organism: Dorcoceras hygrometricum; assembly: GCA_001598015.1. NCBI lineage: Eukaryota > Viridiplantae > Streptophyta > Magnoliopsida > Lamiales > Gesneriaceae > Dorcoceras > Dorcoceras hygrometricum. The sequence continues at coordinate 25,691 of KQ995678.1, forward strand.
ATGTCTTATTAGAAAAAATAAAAAAACTAAAATAACAGTGATGGGATCGAATAAACTCAACACATAATTTAGGATGGATGAATAAACTCTTTTAAATTTCTTCTAGTTTAAAATTATTTTTGCAAATCAACCGAGTTTCCAGCTAATAGCAGAACTTAGTCTCTACTGATCTCTTAAGTAATAAAATAATTTATGAGACAAAAGCTCTGTGAACAGTGAACAAATAGATGAATGTGTAAGCTGAAATCAGATAAGGAAAGAGATTTATTTCTGAAAATTTGAAGCAAAACTTCTACGTCTCCCCTTCTTCCATGCTGGAAGAATTTCCACTAGAAGAAAACCGGTTAATCAGATAGCACCTGATCTGAACTCCAAATATCTCTTTTTATAACAGTACAAACGATTCTATATACAACTTGTGTTATAGGCTTAGTATGAAAAATGATATGAATAACCTAATTCTCTTTCAACCATAAGCTGAAATGAGTATAGAAATCTAACAACAAATGATAATAAGCATGTGTTCATCTGAAGGTTTTGAAAGATTTCTGATAGCCTTCGTTCGTTTTCTAAAGCACCGTGCTTCTGAAATACAAAGTCTGCTCATTTTATAGTTTTTGGATTCAAATGGTAATAACTGTTACTAGTAGACTCGACTGATGAATTCTCCTACGATTGTTTCCAAGTAATAAATGTGCATTTAATTCTTGTACTTTGTTCCATACTGATTCATTAAATGCACATTGTTTTTGCTCAAAACAACCAATCACCAACTCTAATACATTCTGATTGTATCCAGAAAGTTGTTCAATGACTATTACGGATCTTATTAAAGTTAATACCTCAAACTCTGTTCTGATCTAAAAAACTGAACAAAACTCCAATCTAATCTGCTCTCTGATCTGTTTTGTTCCGATCTGTAATGAACACTCCAGCTGATATGATATGCACTCATTTGATCTTAGCAAAAATTCGATTGACTTGATCTGCTCCGAACTGCTCTAAGCTCTTATCTAGATCTGATTTATCCTTATATAGCTTAGCTTTGATATGATCTGACTAATACATACTGATGGATTCGCCTGGTCTGTTTCCTTCCCTGAGCTGATTTTGTTCTCACTAAAAATTAAAATTTTATACCTAAAAGTTTCCACCTTTTTGGTGATGATAAAACTAAGAACAATAGACTTTAAAATAATATATCTTTTATTACACGAAGTCCATTATAGAGTACAAAGAATTTATAATCATATCCTCAATCTAGAACTAAACCAACTCACTGACTAATACTGCTCTTGCTGACTACTTGGACTCTGATATTTATCCAAGTTTCTAACCGAGATCTACATTACTATGATGATAATCCAAGGAGCACAAATATCGTTGTACAATACTTCATCCTTCCTATGGAGCTTTGCTAAATAGTCGAGGGACAGAGATACTCCAAAACTCTATATCAATGAAATATTTATCTCTTTCTCTTACTACTTTCTCCCTTTTCGGTATCACCTTTACTTTTTAAGCACTCCACAACTTCAGAAATCTAAGAGCTGAGCGTGGCTACCTCATCAGCAAGTTCCTTTTTATTATCTTTTTTTTTAATGAGATATGTTTGTTGTGAGTATTGAGTTGTACAAACTAATTAATTAAAGCATCCATCTAACTTGATATTGTATTTTTAAACCTTTGTAAGTCAGCTTGCACATAGAGCTAACCTACATACATATTGGTTACTTCTTCCTTTGTTGACTCAACTACATCAGATAAGCGCTGAACTCCTTGAATAGATGCACTTGTCGGATTAGCTGGGGTTCTTGGAATAGTAGAATCATTGAAAACTATTAAATCATAAAAACTTTATTTAAAACTTTATGATATATGACAGGAAAACTTCTGTTATTCCTCCTTCGTCGTCTTACCATATATCATTAAAATGATTTCTCCGCGGAAACTTTGCTCTGATCTGAATAGATCATTTTACATATAAGGTTCACTTCTACAAAACTCTTTTAGTGTTCGAAAGCTACTGGGAGTACATAGGAATTAATTGGAGAAGGAACTTGAATCAGCTCAGACTATAATTACGAATAGCAGAGCTCTAAGCTGATGAACTATTTCTTAAAATTTGGATATAACATAGAACAGATTAGACTATACCTTCGAATCCAAGCCAATATAATGAAGGATTAAACTTGAGTTTGCAGTAGTAGTCCAAAGTGGACCTAAGATGAATCTTTTCAGCTCAGAGTATCAAACAGATCGCGAGCGTAAACCAGTTCAAAATAGAAAATCATATTTGGGCTATTTGGTCCACTTAGATTAAAAGTCAACACAACTTAAACGAGTAGGCTAAATTATGATAATCAAACAAAGTCAACTCAGCTTAGACAATGAAATCATATCACGGGTTCAAAACAGTCCAGGGAAATGAATCAGATCACAACTTAAGATCAGCTCGGGAAAATAAACAGATTGCAATCTTAGTTCAATAATACTAACAGCTTAGAAGATTTCCTTGGTCTGAATCAAACAAAATATCTAAGGAAACATCCAGAAACATAAACTCGTAAGCTGCTCGTAAGCTTCTTGCACTAGCTCCCAGTATTTTGAAAGAAACCGACTCAACTTCTTGTGAAGGACTTTCTGTTAAACATGAATTTACACATTTGCGAAACATCTTTAAGCATAAACAAGATCAAAATCATATTGAAAACATTTTCTTACATAGAAATGAAAACTTATAAGAAAATGCAATATAATTAATATAATTTCAAAATTGCAACAAGAAACAGAGTTTTCCTTCCTCGTAAACTAAACACAACTAACAGAAATCCTTCTGACGTTCAATAATTTATAAGCACAATCAAGGAATCACTTTGAAAGAGCTTTGAAGCTTCAGTCGATTGAGAGTTTTTCAACGGTACTCACCGTTTAAGAAAATGAAAACCTTTTGAAGCTGTTTTTATATGATGGTAAAGAGTACTAATACGTGTACTTATATGAAAAGAAAAGCATGAGCTCATCATTTTATAATATCTTTGAAAGTACACCTTTATGAAACAAAACCACATAGACCGAACCGGTTTTAAACAGCCTGAACCGTGCTTGATAGTATTTGATTAACCAATTCCTGTGAATCGGGTTCTTGAACTAAACTGGAAATTCAGCTTAGACGAAAGCTGAATCACATTCAATAAAGAAAAAGAAGGGTACATGATTAGCAATTAAATCCCTTCTAGAATTAAAATTTCTCATTGTGGATTTATGGATTTTTGGACGTTACAATCAAGATTGGAATTTCTCTTTCTTCGGTCATTCACTTGTATCTTGTCTTATCTGCCATGTGTGGAGCCCCATATAATATAGCTATGGTTGTGTTCGCTTTTCAGGATCCTCATCGTCCTATCAATGATGGCAAATCACATGTCATTATTTTGAGCTGTCAGATGTGTCTGCATATGAATATTTCAGTCATCATAATCTTTCTTTGACAATGTGAGAATCTTATAAGATGATGACATAGATAATATGAGTTCAAAAAGAATTTTGTTCAACAACTGAGTTTCCATCGCTCTGATACAACTTGATGAGATCGAATAAAATCAGCAAAGAGTTTAGAGGGTGTGTAATAAACTATTTAAAATTTGTTGTGCTTTAGAATTATTTTTGCAAATCAGTAGAGCTAACAGCTGATAACAGGACTCAGTCTCTGTTGATCTCTTGAGCAATAAAGAAATTTATACGAAAAAAGTTCAATCGGACAATGAACAAATAAATGAATGCGTAAGCTGAAATCAGATAAGAAAGATATTTGTTTCTGGAAGTTCGAAGTAATGCTTCTACGTCTCCACTTCTTTCGTTTCGGAAGGATTTCCATTAGAATACTTTGAATAAAATACAAGTATCATAAACCGGTCAGTTAAGCAGCAACTGATCTGAACTCCAAGTATTTCTTCTTGTAACAGAACAGACGTTGTTATATACAACTTGTGTTATAGGCTTGGTATGAAAATGATATGAATAGTCTAATTCTCTTCCAACTCTAACCTGAAATGGGTACAGAAGATCTAAACAGCAAATAATGATAAGTATGTCATCTTCTGAAGGTAAAGATTCTTCCATGTTCTAAAGCATCGTGCTTATGAAATGCAAAGCCTGCTCCTTTTATAGTTTTTGGATTCAAACGATAATAAATGTTATCAGTAGAATAAGATGATAAATCCTCGTACGATTGCTTCCATGTAATAAATGTGAATTTAGTTATTGTACTTTGCTCCATACTACTTCATTAAATGCACATTTTTTTGTAAACAAACAACCTTACATTACCAACTCTGATATATTCTGATTGTATCCGAAAAGTTGTTCAACGACTATATCAATACCTCAAACTTTGCTCTAATCTGAAACTGAAACCAAGCTCTAATCTAATGTGTTCTCTGATCTATTATGTTCCAATACTGAATACTCAAGTTGATCTGATATGAAAAACTGTACTAAGCTTTAATATGATTTGATATGTTATGTAACTTATGTTCCAATCTATACTGAAACTCAAGTTGATCTGATCTGCACTAGCATTTGTTCTGATCTGCACTCGCATTTTAGGCCAAAATATTGAGTCAAGTCCATTTTCAGGTTTCATGTAGTTATTTTCCCTGATTTTAAGAATTATTAATAATTATAGAACAATACTTTAAAGAAAACATGGATATCATTATGGTGAACTCCAATTTTTTTCACCATGTTTGGTAACCTTATAATTCTGATACTAGACAATTTTCTGAGTAATCCAATTCGGATATTGTTGGTGAGATATTCGGTTCATGTAGTATTTCTGCTATCCAAAATTTTGGGTTCATAAGAATTGGCTGGTCGAATACTAACAAGCACGGTTCAGGCTATTTAAATTCGGTTAGATATGTGTCGGATTTTGTACAAAGTCTGTACTTTCGAAAGGCATTTTTAAAACTGGTTGAGTCACATGTTTTACCTGTTTTACATTTAAACTACACGTATCATCACTTCTCACCATCACAATCAAATTCTTTCAAAAAAAACTTCATTTTAAACGTGGTAGAAGAGCTCTCAATTGTAGCCGTTATCGAGACATTACTAGTGAATAATGTTACTAACCGACCGAAACTTCAACTCTTTCAAAGTGTTTTTTGATTATGCTTGTAAGTGGTTCAATGCCGGATGATTTCGGTTAGCTGTGTTCATGTGAGGTCCGCGGCTCAAAGAGGGCGGGGAGTGATCGCCGGTGCCAGAGGTTGCACGGACAATGAGCGGCTCCTGGCAGGCTTCTAGAGGCGAAGGGGCACATGAATGAACCGATCCCACATCGAAATGAGAGGGATTACGATACTGGGATGTTATAGATGTAATTGAGGTTAGTTGAGGAAGGCTTATCAGATTTAATTGGTACTACTCATACCAACAAGGTGCATCTTCTTTTCGGGAGCTCATCACTTAGGAACTCCATAGTTAAGCGTGCTTGACTTTGGACAATTTTGGGATGGGTGACCCTCTGGGAAGTTTCTCAAGGTGCGTGTGAGTGAGGACAAAACACGCTGAAAGGATCAGTGTTGGTACAATGGGGACAATCGTTAAATCTGGGTTGTTAGAGTTCAGAAGTTGAGGCAAGTAAACATATATTAATTTCCTTTTTGCATGTTTGTGTTAGTGTTAAAGTTTGAGAAATGATTTTGATGTTTTTCAAACACAGAAATGAATTATTGGTTTGCTGGAGTTTTGATTCAGAAAATTTGTTTGAAAATATTTTATGATGTTCGATTCAGTTTCTTCTTAAATTTTCTGGGATGTTCTGCAAGTAGCTTACAAGCAGCTTACTTGTTTTTATTTCTGGATGTTTCCTTAGATATTTTGTTTGCTTCAAACTAAGGAAATCTTCTAAGATTTTAGTCATTATTGAGCTAAGTTCGCGATCTGTTTATTTCCTGAGCTGATTTTAATTAGCGATCTGTTTCTTTCCTAGAGTCGCCAGCGGTCCGATTTCGTTGTCTGAGCTGAGTTGACTTTGTTTGACAATCGTAATCCAGTCTGTTCATCAAAGTTATGTTGACTTTTCCTAATCTGGCTTGACCAAACAACCTAGATCTGATTTTCTATTCTGAGCTGGTTTATGCTCGCGATCTATTTCATACTCTGAGCTGAGCAGTTTCAGCTAGGTCCACTTTGGACTACTACTGAAATCTCAAGTATAATTCTTCTTTCCTTTAGCTTTTATTCGAAGGTATAACTCTAATTTGTTCGAAGTTATACCCAATTGCAAGAGATAGTTCTTCAGTTAGAGCTCTGCTATTCGTTATTCATTTCTATAGCCTGAGCTGATTCGAGTTTCTTCTTCAGTTGAACTCCGATGTACTCCCAGTGGCTTCTGAACATAAAATGGGTTTTAAAATAGCAAATCATATATGAAAGTGATCTTATTCAGATCAACGAAAAGCAGTTTAAAAAAAGTTTTTCAGAGCAGTTTAAAGAAAGTTTCAGCAGAGAAAATGTTTTAATGATATTATGGCAAGGTGATAAAGGAAGAATGACAGAAATTTCCCTGTCATATATCATAATAGTTTTAAAGGAAGTATATTTCAAGTTTAAAGTGATTTATGACAGAGAAAACAGACGGTCAGCACAGGAAAGGTGAGGACGCTGGCTGACGAACCAGTGTGCCCCTTCATAGGAAGAATAAGGATTATGAGTTGACGAACCTATATATCCCTTCACATAGTTTGGGATTTATTCCCCAATTCCTGATTTCAGATGATAGCTTGTTCAAGCAACTGACCCAAGGAGAGCTTCTGTGCCATAACTCAAAAGAAAATAAGAACTGAGAACAAGGTTGTTTACAACCACAATATTTGAGAAAAGTTTATGTTAAAGCTTACTTCCTTTAATACAAGTAAATGTTTTAAATGTTTCAATTATGTTCAAGCATGTTTAGTTTATACTTTACCAGTTTACTATTTTTCAGCTTATGAGTCGTTCAACTTTCGAGTTCTATCAGCTTTCGAGTATATCAGTTTACAGATTATTAGTTAAACTTATTTTCATGCTTGTACTATCTGCCTTCTTTATTTCTAGAGTTGCTTGCTGAGCCTCTAGGATCACTAGGTTTTCTAAGTGCATGTGATCAGGTTTAGGGGTTTTTGGTTGGTGCGAGCTGGATCAGATCAGGGGTGTTGATCGTGGAACCTGCGTTTGTGCACTAGCCAGATTTCATAGGTTTTTAGTTCAGTTTGAGACAATTCAGTTCGTACATAACTTGTATAAGATATTTCATATACAATCTCTGCAACCCGAGTGAAATCATTTTGTAAATGTTTGTTTGTATTCCACACAGTTTTTAAGCTCTGAGCTGTTTTCCAGTTCGAATCTGAAATTTCTATAATTTCGCAATTTAGCCCGGAAGTATTTGGTTAATTATATTTTGACCAAGTACTAATTTTGAGTATCATTCAATTCGAATCTTCAATTTTTTTTTAAGAAAAGGAACTGGATAAAAATGAAAAAGATACAAGAAGGGGGACCAGGCCAAGACCTTCTGGAATCAGACAACAATAGCTACGCTATCTAAATTCGAATTTCCTAACCATACGAATGTAAGGGCACCCTAAGCTATCCAATCTACATAGACCAGCAACATGTTTTTCAAGGTTTAATGCAGAAAATTCGAAGTAGTTTCATTCCTTCATTCCCAGAGCAGCTAAAGCATCGGCAGGAGCATTAGCCTCTCGGTAAACATGAGAAATGCGCGTTTGGTGGTTGGCCCGAATGTCCTGTATGCAAGTGAGAGTGTGCCTGAGGTCCCAGCTACAATGATTGGAAATAATGATTTGAAGGGCCACTGCTGAATCTGTTTCGATCCATATGGGGAAGAATTGTTGCTGCTTGCATATGAGAAGGCCCTGAAGAATGGCTGTCAATTCAGCTTTAAGAACCGAACCTTCTCCCAAGAATCCATGGAAGGCAATAAGAACCATCCCATTTGTGTTGCGAATAAGGCCACCAGTAGAAATCATCCCTGTGTTGGAGCGACAACCATCGGTATTGAGTTTGTAGGAGGGGACAGGAGGTTTAATCCAGGAGATAGTAGAGATTGTGATGCGTTTGTGTCCCCTTAGCCGCACATGGAACTCCGGAGCCAAAGATTGAAATCCCTACCAGTGTTCGTGCTTCATCAGACCAGATGTAAAAGCGGTAATAATGTAGTACCTGATGTTCCGAATAATAGCAGCAGGCCTGAGCCTGATGTCCCTGTGTTTAGAGTTATGGAAATAATGATTTGAAGGGCCACTGCTGAATCTGTTTCGATCCATATGGGGAAGAATTGTTGCTGCTTGCATATGAGAAGGCCCTGAAGAATGGCTGTCAATTCAGCTTTAAGAACCGAACCTTCTCCCAAGAATCCATGGAAGGCAATAAGAACCATCCCATTTGTGTTGCGAATAAGGCCACCAGTAGAAATCATCCCTGTGTTGGAGCGACAACCATCGGTATTGAGTTTGTAGGAGGGGATAGTGCCTGGCATCAATTCAATGCTGAAGTCGACCTCTCGATATGGAGGTAATCCGGGGATCTCTTCAGGAAAAACATCAGCAAACTCGCATACTACTGGTATATCAACTAAATTCGGGCTATGTTTCTTTGTATCTATGGCATAAATCAGAAATCCTTCCGCTCCTTTCTGTAATAGTTTATTCATTGTAATGGCAGATATCAAAGGAATTCTGGCTCGTGATCCTTTACCATAGAATTTCCATTCATCAGTGTGCTCTGGTTTGAATCGAACCACTTTCTGGAAACAGTCCACTGTTGCTTTATACTTGGTTAGCATATCAATGCCCACGATACAATCAAAATCAGATAATCCAAGCACTACACAATCAATTACAATGGAATGTCCCTCAAACTGTAATACACAATTCCTAATCGCTGTGATCGATACCATTCCCTTCCCCAGAGGTGAAGAAACCGATACTATTTCAGTTAACGGTTCAGCAAATAACTTATGTGATAATACAAAATGCTCGGAAATGAAGGTATGTGAGGCACCAGTATCAATTAAGACATACGCTGGAAAGTTGCACAAGTAGCAGTTACCTGAAATAACATCATCTGGAATACACAATTCCTAATCGCTGTGATCGATACCATTCCCTTCCCCAGAGGTGAAGAAACCGATACTCTTTCAGTTAACTGTTCAGCAAATAACTTATGTGATAATACAAAATGCTCGGAAATGAAGGTATGTGAGGCACCAGTATCAATTAAGACATACGCTGGAAAGTTGCACAAGTAGCAGTTACCTGAAATAACATCATCTGGGGCTGCCTGTGCTTGCTCTTCAGTTAATGCAAACACTTTTGCTTGTTGCTTAGGAGGTTGGCTCACTGTCTGACTTCCTCCTTGTCGATTTGGTTGCAGGTTTGAGGTTGGTAAGTTTGTACAGAAAACCTGTCGAGTGCTGGCATTGTTCTTGTTGCTGCTGGATTCTGGAAATTCCCAGAATTACGTTGAGGACATATTCTCGCAAAATGTCCCGGCTGGTTACAAATACGACAGAGGCCAGATACTCCTCTGCATTCTTCTGTGGCATGTTTTCCTCCACATTTGGTACAGTATGCTCCAGCTTGT
>KQ995678.1:38160-55096 GCA_001598015.1 Dorcoceras hygrometricum
CAAAACGCTGTCGTATATTCTCTCAGCTGGAACTTATTTTCCCCTCGACTGGTTTGCGTTTAATATCAAAACGACGACGTCGCTATCAACCAGCAGATGAAATCAATAATCAGCAGATACACATCAATACTCAGCAGGTACATAAACCAGCAGATGCTTACAAATTCTTGCTGCTGATTTCTTGTGCGTAACAGTAATTAACACGTGGCATTCTCTTATTGATCCATCTATTCGCGCGTTCGTTTTCAGCTGAAATCAACAATAACGCTTCAACTGAATTTCAAAACTCCACCAGTCGCGAGCTACAGTAACCTGCTGCTGATTTTATCAAATCGCCTCGTCTGGTTACTTTGACTGGTTCTCACACTTCGCGATTTAATCAACACAGTTCTTGAGTCATCCAACATTTCCAGAAGAAATCCGAGCTCATAATCAAGCTTTATCAAATTCTTGAATGTCGAAATTACTCCCCTAATCCACTGCTTAATGATTCTGGGCATTACACAGCAGCTGTAAGAACTCCTAGCACTCTTACAACAGAAACAGAATCGCGATCTGTTCTGGAATACAACAATCAGCTCTAAGTTGTTCTAGCTTTACAAGCTCTCTCATGCTCTGTCTATGATATACAATGAAATCTTAACACTATAGAGTGAGTTCGATAGATTGTGTAACACAAAAAATTGATTTACAACAAGCTCTATGTGTGTCACCTTTTGTGAGCTGATTTGAGAATTTTAAACTATGATTTTGGTTCTTGCTTGTATATTGTTCGCTTTCACAATTGTATTCGCACTAGCATTCGTTTCGTTGGTTCTCTTCGAACTGATCTGCTTCTCTAATTTATACTCTTTGTATCAACGGTAATAAATGTTACCAGTAGACACGTCGACTACAAAGAGATCCTGAGAAGTCAACACGTCAAATCAAGTTGTACGAAACCTCAAAATAATCTGAGATCCTTTTAGCTGAGTTATCTTTACTCGGCTTGGCTCCAATCTGGTCGTTGTACTGAACTGCTCTAATCTGGTCTAAGCTGATATGCTCTAATCTGCCTTAATGTGGTCTGCTTTAAGCTGATCTGCTCATCTCTTTGTTCTGTATTATTCCAGATTGTAATCTTTGTTCATCTGCTTCTGATCAGATCGCGGTAAATTGGATTGTTGTACTGAACATATTATGCTCCGAACTGGTTTGTCCAAGCTGGTCTGATAACATACTTCTCGCTCTGAGCTGGTTTATCAACTGATCCGATATAAAGTTCTTTCTACCCGTTCTGTTCATTCTTTCAACTAATAAACTATTCAGATTATTTCTGTTCTTTCGAGCTGGTTTGTCCTTAACCAGCTTAGCTAAAATTCCGAGTTGGTTTGTCTTTAACCAGCTTAGCTCTAGAGTCCTTGAGCTAGTTTGTCCTTAACCAGCTTAGCTCCGATCCGGTTTGAGTAATCAACATAGTAAATTTCTTCTTGATCTGATCGATTAATCTGTGAGATGATTTATTAATCTCCTTTTGTCTTCACCAAAACTTAAATTCTCCAACAGAGCTGAGCTCACTTGAGAAGAACGATTCAGAGCATATCAGATTAGAAATGTAGATCAGATCAGAAAGTAGATAGATCAGTTTAGAGTAGAACACATTAGATTATAACAGATGACACGCGAATCAGATCAGATCAGAGATTAAGATTAGATCAAAACATATCAGCTCAATTGAGAAGAGCATAACAGAGCGAATCGGATCAGAGCAAGAATAGAACATAGAAAAGAAGCAGAACTGTTCAGATCAAATCAGAATAGATGAGAAAAGAATAGTTCAGTGAACAAATCAGATTGTAGCTTTGCATTATATCATTTCAGATAAGAAGAGTATAACACAGTCTACTGAATAGAACATATTAGAATGGATTTCATATCAGATCAGCACATGCTATATAACCAGAAAGACAAATCAGTTTGAATAAGATCAACTCATGTCAAAACACTAAATCTATAGGAAAAAATGACGACTAGTACAAAGAGTCAGAATTTTAGAAAAGACTTTTGCAAATGTTAGTATGTATAACGTTCATATCAGAATAGAAGCTATAAATACAACTGAACTGAAGTAAATTTAATTATCAAGAGTGCCACAACAATAGACGAGATTCCTAGTGAGGTCGTCGAAATGAATTGAAGATCACTAAATAGATGACAATGTGTGAGGGTACATGAGAGAATACATTTTGTAATATAATAATCCTCACACACACATATTCACTCACATAAATGAGAGCTGGGCTGAAACAGATTAGATGAGTGAATAAGATTAGACGAAAGTTGTCTTTACACAAAAACGTTAAACTTGATGTTTGTAGGTTTCGCATAGAGACGTTAAAATATGCAGCGTGGAATCTAAGAGTCTCAGTTTGGGAAATGTGATAAGTGGCAGCTGAGGCGAGTTTGTACAAGTTGTTGTATGAATCAAAATCTTCTAGTAAAGTCTTCCAGTACGAAAGAAGGGGAGACATAGAAGTAGTGGCTTCGAACTCCCAGAAACAAATATCCGAGTACTTTGATTCATACCTGTTAAATGTTTTAAATTCAATTTTCAAAGAGTGTGTCGTGTATTTTTCCGCCTGATATTTCTAATCAAACTCGATATAGCTTTCGGTGCTCAAACTTCAAGAACCAGAGTTATTGCAACTCAATGAGATCACAATGTATTTCTGTTTTATGATGTTTTCTCTTTCAGATGTTTTAAACGTGCGATCCAATCCTTTTATTTTCATCATACACTCATGGATGTATATTGAACACATATAATCAAATAAAAATTATACTATTAAATGTGGTTACAAATTTAGGTACGACCCTGGAGTTGTCAGCCGTTAACTAGTCACTATTATATAGTTTCTGAGTATCAATTCATTATCATAATTATGAATTGCAAAATTAAGTAAAACTAAAATCTTGCCGATCCAACCATTAGCTCATACAAGCTGTAACCATAATAATAACATTACAACAACGTAAACCTCGTAAAGCAATTTTGTTTAACCTCCGTAAATTTTAAACTAAAATTAAAACATTTATTATTAATTTTGTCAGTTAATCTTGCGCTTGTCATTAAAAAATTTATTCCTACAAGAGATGAGAATCTTCCACCATTCCGAATATTTCCAAAGACTTGTGATTCTCCTACATAATGAATTCCCATCTTCGTTTTCCTCTTGCATTATCTCCGATCCTTTGATTTGCAAAGCAATCTACAAAAAATAACAGAAGGGAAGAAATGTCATAATGTATTCTGAATTTGGGCAAAAATATGAATTTCAACTTCACGGTTTTGTTACCATGCATATCTTACAGTGCACAACCATGGGTGACAATTACGTGATATCCATGATTGACTTGTTGAATGATGAGAGAGAAATGAAAAATAAAACTAATCAGGATATATCACGTTATCGATACATAGAAGATGTGCACAGTAAGAATATATCACATTTTATGAAATTCAAGAATTTATTAGTAAACCAATTAAATAGGCAATTGGGGGGTAAACTAACATTTGGGATAAACTTGAGTCCAAGCGTAATTTGGCCTTGGTAAGTACCATCCGCAAGCACCACATTGAATGGAGATGGATTCAATTCAACCATTTTTTTGTAATTTCCTTCCAAAAATACTCCTTTCAGGTAAATTCTACAAATAGAAAAACCCATAAATCGAGTACAAAATATTAAAAGGATCCTGTGCTGATTAATATATATTTTGATGAAATTAAATTCTCACATTGTTTGACCAACAAATGCACCATTGCTAAAATAATCCTTGTCCACGATTTTGAGTTTGAGGTAACCGTGAGTTTCCAGCTCCCGTCGCGACAATTGGAACGTAAACTTTTCGTTCCAGTAAAATTTGTCATGATTTACTGAGAAAGACGATGTTAAAAGTAAAAATTTGTTGGCATATATAATAAGTTCGAAATAGATAAAAAAAAAATCGTAATTAAAATTTGTTGGGTAATGAAACATGAATGAAAAGCCCAAACGAGATTGACCTTATAGCGCGGCCCAATAAGAGAGCATAATGTGAAAGTGTATATGTGAGTGTTGTCCCATCTTGAATATACTTGAAAAAATTATTCAACTTATATAGCTCGGTTTTGGAGGTAAGGGTTGAGACTCTTGGGTATCGAAGTTTTTGGAAGGGAGAGGACGTTAGTCGACACGGTCTTGAAACACACACAGGCATTCTGGACCCGAGAACCAGTGTGTGTTCGTCTCTGGTTTCCGCTTTACGAAACAGAAACTTTGTTCAACCAAGACCGAAACACAGTGTGTGTTCCGTGCATTCTGTTGCTTGGCATTCATGGTTCAAACTCGGAAAGTTTGGAGACTCTTTTTGTTCACTGAAATTACTAAGTGTGATCCTACACTTCGTTATTCGTAAGTCGTTGTATTTTAGAGTCAATTGCCGTGGAAAGATGATATTTCTCGCCTCGATCAATTAACAGACGTTCGCACACTACCGTTTGTTTAAGACGAAAAACTGAAACATACTACATAGAATACAAAATTTATGGTGCAAAAATTTGAGACGAGACTAAAAAATGTCGAACCTGTCGCAGCCTTGCTCCGACGTGTTTGGCCACAACATTCAATATTAACATGGTAAGCTGGAGTGCCTGTGAACAGGATTTTAAAAACTAGAATTAACTATACAGATATGGAAAAAGAATTAAACAGATATTTACATATAGTGGAATAGAAATATTTACCAATTATATTGGTAATTTTAATGCCTTCAGCGCTGACAAGAAGAACTTCAAGCGATGCACCTTTCATTTTATTGATTATTTTCCAGAAATATAATCGTGTACTTTCCACCACTAATATTAATATAATACTCCCGTCGTCCTAAATAGGGCTTATAAAATATATAATTTGTTCGTTTAATGAGAGTATAAATTTTCAGATTTTCAAACACATTAGCATGAGTACTGCATTACTATTAAAGGACTTTTGCAACAAAAATTTAATGTCATTGAATGAATATAAGTTAATATCTCCATTAACTGGAGGAGTTTCAATGTCATTAATGTTACGATTTGTTTGAAAAATGAATAATTTGCAATATGTCGAACAAGTTTAGCCAAATTAATTAATTTTTATATGATTCTAAAATTGGATTAAGTACGTCTCACGTTTATGACCAAGACTATTCTGGTCCTTTTCGTTTGTTGTATCCAAAAATGTTGGTCAACTTGTAAATTCTAGACAAATTTGGTCCCATTTTTAATTCATAGTTAAAAGGTTATGGGAGATGGAAACCGTTCTATATCTAACAATGGAAATCAGAATTGGTTAGATCCCAAACAACATAATTGGTCTTTTGTGGGTAATCACATTTTGGAGTTTATAGTTCAGTTTTTTTAAAAAAAAAAAAAATTAACACACCGTGAACACTTGTCTTGTTTTAGAAATATTAGTGCTTGTTATGTTATACTTTGTAATTTGGATATAGTACAATATATTTTAGAAAAATTATGATGCAAAAATATAAGATACATTTTAAATTTCTTCCGATAATTTGTTATTTTTCTGAGTTTTAAATGAAAAAGAGTTGGGATCACAATTTCCGGGGTGTTGCCTCGTGGGAAAAACATAAAACGGGGCGGGTATGAGCATTTTTTTAAGTCCTCGAATCAAATGGGGATGGTGATGATAATCCGCGTCTTGGAACACACTTCAATAATTAATATATATACATATATAATAAAAATATTGTTATTATTATTATTTAATACATATTAGATGATTAAAAAACCTTCTAAATCTAAATAATAATCTATTAATAGTTTATATATAATTGTATTTAATAATATATTATTGAGTAATAATAATATGTGATAGTAAATAATATATATCATCTGATAAATTATAATATGTATGTAATAATAGTATAAAATAATAAATAATATATATTTAATATATTAGAAGAGGAAATGAAGATCATCATCTCCGAACCGATCTCTTTGAGGATGGGGATGAGATCCTCGATTTATTTGAAGACTGTGATGACAATGACAAAATCGGATCGGCCTAACCCAAATCCATGCCTAAAAGAGAGTATGGTTTCAAATTAACATGACAAGTTTTGTTGAATAAAAGCTGCTTTAATGCCAGTCCAAACGTCAATCTCACATTCAAAGTGTCCGTAAACCCCATTTGGCATCATTTGATCTTTAAAAAGTTGTCAACAGTCCCAATTTTGCACAAACACGAAGATTTGTTGGTAGGGTGATTAGATACATGTACATTATTCATCACATATTAATTAAATTAGTTATAATTTAATATCAATTAATCAATCAATAATAATTTATCACACGTCCATCAATAATAATTTTATCTTATATTCCTTTTTTAATTTATTATTTAATGGAAAATTTATGTAATTATAATGTTATCTCAAATGTAATCTATTTTAGTTTATTAAATACATACATATTCCTTCGGATTTTTAATAATACTTCCATATAATCTCATTATATACTCGTACCAAACCGAAATTATGATACCCTATGTAATATAAAATAATAATTATTTTTAAAAATTATCCGGTTTGATATATTTGCCATAATAGAGAATATGAAAGCTAAAAAGAAAAATAGATATATAAGCAAAAAATAAAATGGCTGGTCTCCTTGTGAAGAACATCCAACATCCAAACCACCAAACCAAACTTATTTTCCATTTTCTTCCAGTCAATCAGCATGGACGAATTGTCCAATGCTTCTATTTTTCAGCTGTAATCCACCAAACAAGACGAGGCCACAATTTGTGGCATGGGAATGCCCGGTGATGATGGGGGCTGTTTTGGACTGTCCGCAACTCCATCAGCACTTTGCCTCTGTAACACGGTTGGTTGACCATGATTGACATCATCTATATTATAGCTTTGTGGTTATTCTTGAAATCTTCCTTTCCCTAATAACGCCAGCTTAGTGTTTGCGGAAGTGTCTCTGGGAACAGGGTTCCTTCCTTTCACTCCCATGGAAGATCAGAAGCTTCGCTCTTGGCAATCAGTTATGTGCACCATATACAGCGTAAACTTTTCTGAGACAGTTGGGAGTTATAGAAAGTTGTGTCACGTTATTGGGTAGCTTTGACATGGGGCATGTCAATAGTGATATTGTTTTGTTGTTTCTCTGGTCATGCTATGATGCCTTCGGTTACCAAATATGCAAACTTGTAATGTTGTTTCAGACCATAGTGTGCATGTTCTGTTTAGCTATTGCTGAGAGTTTGGGTAATGCATTTCCTAATGAAAATAATAGGTACCGAAAGGGTGTATTCAAAAAACTTTTCATGTTTGGAGCAGTATTTTTTATGTTGAATTATGCAAGTTTTTAAGTTGGTTGGACACTCTTGTCTTCATGAATAATGTGTTCTTGTCACATTATACTTCTAGTTATAGTTGTGTGCCATGAGGCCTTGTTTTCGCTTACTGTCTTGGATCGAAACTAACCATCTTGTCGTTCTGTAACAGATCCCATCTCATGGAGGTGAGCGTGATGGTCCGTATAGGCTCCTGTTTTGTTCGAGCAAGGGCGATAAAGCTGGCGTTATCCAAGAACTCAATAAACGTGTGGATGCCAACCTAGCTGACTATGACAAGAGAACAGCACTTCACTTGGCATCATGTGAGGGTTGCACAGAGATAGTGGATCTACTTCTTGATAAACGAGCTGATGTGAACTCCATGGATCGCTGGGGTCGCACGGTGAGTACCTTCTTAACCTTTCTCAACTACACATGAGTTGCAAACCAAGTTTCGGTAATTATGATGGAGTGGTTCGACTTGGTTGAATTCTCTTCTGCTGCATCCATGACTGAACTTAATAGCGTTAGAAGATTCTGTGGTTTCTATACCATGCGCTGCTGTGGAACCATGTTAATCTTAATATGCCGTAAAAGTTCTCTGGGTGTATGTTTAATATGTTTTATATTGAAATATATTGCAGCCACTTTCTGATGCTCGTACCTTTGGACATGACGAGATATGCAAAATCCTGGAAGCTCATGGTGGAATTGACCCGGTACATTATGCTTCGGCAATGCGTTTACCAGCAAAACTAGTTATTTTTCAGAAACAATATTTTCAAACATTTACGTTTTGATCATGCTAAATATTTTGGACTCGTTTAATCTTCTTAATGTACCAAAATGTTTCACTTAATTTTTGAGAGCTATTTGAGGGGCGGAAAGCTTAAGTTTTGCTAGTTCAGTTATATTTCCAAGCACGCAGGTGGTCTTTAAGCATGAGCTTGAACATACAGCTTCAGGATTGGCGCTTTGTATTTTCTAACACGGCCCCTCTCATTAAAATCTAGCCCCACTACAAAATTATTAGCTGTTGATTTCTATGATAGAAAACATTTATGGCAATTTGCTTGCGACAGATGGGAGTTAACTCTCAAGCTCCATGTTATGAAATCGACAGCAGTGAAGTGAATATGGCCGAAGGCACACTTATAGGAGAAGTAATTTCTCTTTCCTGATACCAAGGCAATCATCTCCGATAAAACCACCTGTTCATCTTTGAAATTCTCATGCAGTCAGAAGACACATCTCACATTTAAATTCACAATCTTTATCTTAAGTTTTACTGGAAATAGCTTATTTTACGTGCTACTGATATCATGAATAAACGACAGGGTGCATATGGTGAAGTGTACTTGGTCAAATGGCGTGGTACAGAAGTTGCTGCAAAAACAATTCGTTCTTCCATTGCATCAAACAAGACAGTCAAGTGAGTTTATCTGAGGGAAGAACACTGTTTAAATATTGATGACGCAAAGAGAAAGTCCTAACTTTATTTCGATTCTTTCGGTAATGATCTACCTGAATCCGTATGAAAAGAGAAGGATTCATTAAACAAGATCTATCACGTGCAACATTGGAGTTGAGTATCTCATCTGTTTCTTTCATTTGATTTTGATTGGCATTTACAGGGATAACTTTCTGAAGGAACTGGCCTTGTGGCAAAGATTGCGTCACCCAAACATTGTGCAGTTCCTTGGTGTTTTGAAGTACCCCGATCGCTTGGTCTTCCTCACGGAGTATCTACAAAATGTATGTGTCACCATAAATTAATTCAGTTTTTAACACATGCAATAATGATTCTGAAAATGAAAATTCTAGGGAAGTCTGTATGACATATTGATAAGGAAGGGAAGACTTGATATGCAGACCGCTGTTGCATATTCTCTTGACATAGCAAGGTATATGTACATACTCTGATCTTGGATAATTAACTAGTTTGGTTTTTCACCACCTTTGAAATTCTATTATTAATGAAGGTATACAAAGATGTTGGCCTATGATCTTCAGTTAAATATTTCTGTGCTATGCAATGATCAGGCAGTTAATTGAGGATAATTGATTGGATTGTGGTTGCTTCTCCAACTTGTACAAAGTAGTTTAAAATTTTACATGTGATTTTCTAAACGATCGAGTTTCTGGGATCACCCGCACCCCGATCATGCCCCCTACTTGGCGTTCAAATCCCTCACCCTAGATGTGATGCAAGACAGTGTTATTTGGGATACAATGACAATCAAAGGAGAAAATACTAATACTCGTCAATCTTCATCATATAGGCATTCTACTCGCCTCTTTTCTTTTTGACACCGGGAAGATGATTGTAAATTTTACAAAGTGGATTCGTAGAGTTCATTACTTTTGCCACCCCCACAACTGTTAATGTAACAAAAGAAGCTTTTGTTTATTCCTGCAGAGGCATGAATTATCTGCATCAACATACCCCGCATGCTATAATCCACCGGGATTTGACACCAAGGTCTGAAATTGTAGTTTCACATTGTTGTTCTGCTAACATGCATTCGATCAATCTTGAAATACATACGACATTTCTTGTAGACATTACATCGCCGAAGATTCCTTGCAGGAATGTGTTGCAGAATGATGCAGGGCACCTTAAGGTCACAGATTTCGGGCTTAGCAAAATAGCACAAGGAAAGGATGTCGGTTATAAAATGACCGGTGGAACTGGAACATGTACTATTGGATACTTCGTGTACACCTTTGCAGGTTTGAATAATGATCAAAACTCTTACAAGATGATTTCTTAACTTTTGTCAGATCGCTACATGGCTCCAGAAGTCTATCGTCGAGAATCATATGGAAAAAGTGTTGATGTCTTCTCTTTTGCTTTGATTGTCCACGAGGTAAATCGACTTGTTAAAGTTTTGTTACATGCAACTGGAAACTTCTTGTGTTCTTTCACTAACATTCATTCATATGTAGACTCTTTCTGCTATATAGTGAGGGGCACATATGTGCAGTAAAATTGAATTAGTTTTGCTTTTTCAAATTAAGTATGAGGAAAAACTAAAAATAATCATATTGCATAGATCATCTATATGAATGTACTCACATCTGTAAAACTAATTGTTGTGACATTAAATTTGGAAATGGGATACCAATAGACCAGAGACGGTCAGTACAAGGTTTTCTTGTATAGTATATGGAGAATATCGTCTTTTGCGGCCAACCTGCGACCAAATACTGCTCATATACTAAATTAAATTATTGTATGCAGATGTTTCAAGGAGGACCATCAAATAGGGGAGAGGATGCAGAACAGTTGGCAGATAAACGAGCTTATGAAGATTCAAGGCCTCATCTCTCATCGATTTTGTACCCCGAACCGATCAAGAAGTGAGTTTTATTAGTTTCTCTGCAGTTTCTATCCTTGCCTGTTTCTGAAAACAGTTAATGGCCAGTTTGAATGTCGGGTTTAAGCAAAAAAATCGCCTTGTTGCAAAAGTAAAAATTTCATACACTTTTCAAACACCAACATTTTGACCTTGTCCATTTGAAAGCATAATGGTAAAATGACAAATGGCATCGTTAAAAATGTGTGTGCGTTGTGATTGCCTTATGCCTTTGTCTCATTTGGTATTGCCGGTCAGTTTTTTTGAGCAAGTACAGCTTCTTCTTGCCATATAACTCATGCATCGAACCATTTATGCTGATCTATTCTCTGTATGTAAATATGTTACTTCATTCAAACTAAGCTCACCATCGAATGAAAAAAATGGTTACTTCGGTGCCAGACTCCTACAAGATTGCTGGCATAAGAACCCTGATCGAAGGCCCTCTTTCGAAGAGATCATCGTGCACCTGGAGATGATTCAAGAAAAGCTCCAAAATAAAACCATTGGAGACTGCTGTAGCTGTGTTGTTTTATAAAAGGAGTTTATAGCATTAATGTGCATATATCAGCGTTTTTGGCAAAAAAAAGGCATGGTGGACGGCTATATTTCTTGTTTATTGGTTCATCTGAACACGGAGATGTTGTTTTCCAATGCCTTTTACACCTTTCAGCATGTGCTTTCTCAAATTTTATTCGTTATATTTTCTGGTTTGTGGGAAAATATTTAAATACACTCGCAAACAATACTTTATGAACGTGAGAAAAAATCCCTGTTGCAGATGTACCCTTGACTCGATTTCAATGGTGCTCGATAAAACTCGAGTTGCTTAGCAAGTTGTATTCTTCACAAAATATCTACAATGCCTACTTTTATATTCACCACTATTGAAGTGTACAAAAGCTTTGAACACCGGAAGGAGATCTAAGTAACAACTTGTACAAACTTTGACCAAGAAATTTACAGCAGATTCTATCAACCTATGGGTGTTTCTCTGCCGCAGTGGAAGGTAGCTTGCTGGTCTCATCCTGAACTTTCTTATCCTGCCCAAAGACAAACCCTTTCACAGATCGTTCAGCCGATAGTAGCGCATCTTTTATCTGTAATTTCGAAAGGAACACTGCCAGCATTAGATTGTTGCCAAACCTCAATCGCATATAGGCATTAATGAAACAAATTCAAGATTAGTCGAGCATCAACTGTGTTGCATTGGCACAAATATTTACGCCCAGCAAACAATTCCATTAGTCACCTCACCACTAATCTACCAGAGGGACACAGGAACTAGAAGGAACTGTAAGAAAACAGAACTGCAATCTATGAAAAGTTTTTTCTCCAAGTCATTCCATATGTCTGCTGGACCCCTAACCTGCCTCATTTTCCTTTGCTCCTTATGTTGAGGGGGAACTCGTAACAGCTATTGCATATACAGAATAAAATGCGCACAGACAAACAAATATAATCAGGAATTATGAACATAGTCAGCCAAAAAACACGCAAATATCACCATTCACCATGAATTCGAACGGAGCATTTTACCTATAAACATCAGAAATTAGACAAAAACCCACCAAATGTAGCACGAATCAGTGCAATCAATGCCACCGAAAACACTTACAGGGTCAAGAAAATTGGGTTGAGGGCCATAGTCGGCAGTGAGGAGGAAATAAGAAGCGGTGATAGTGGCCACCATCGTAGTGCGCCTCACAAGTTTATCAGTTCTCGGGTCCATTTTCTTCCAATTCCCGCTCAAAATCAAGGCACCGAAACTCAAACAATGGAAAGGTTTTTCTGCGCCGATCAAGATTCCGTTGACAAGCGAAGGGTTCAGATGTTGAAGTTCAAGATTTCTGGAAGTTTTCAGTAGAAGTGTTCTAATTATGGTCGCATTATTTACTTTAGTCCTTTTATTATAAGAAATTTTTTCTCCTCGTAATGTGGGATTTCTTTTAAATTTCATTTTTTTTTAGTTCTATATTTTTTATGGAAAAGTTAATTTTTTTTTTTTACTAGAGAAAAGGAACTGGATAAAAATGAAAAAGATACAAGAAGGGGGACCAGGCCAAGACCTTCTGGAATCAGACAACAATAGCAAAGCTATCTAAATTCGAATTTCCTAACCATACGAATGTAAGGGCACCCTAAGCTATCCAATCTACATAGACCAGCAACATGTTTTTCAAGGTTTAATGCAAAAAATTCGGAGTAGTTTCTTTCCTTCATTCCCAGAGCAGCTAAAGCATCGGCAGGAGCATTAGCCTCTCGGTAAACATGAGAAATGCGCGTTTGGTGGTTGGCCCGAATGTCCTGTATGCAAGTGAGCGTGTGCCTGAGGTCACAACTACAATGATCGGAAATAATGATTTGAAGGGCCACTGCTGAATCTGTTTCGATCCATATGGGGAATAATTGTTGCTGCTTGCATATGAGAAGGCCCTGAAGAATGGCTGTCAATTCAGCTTTAAGAACCGAACCTTCTCTCAAGAATCCATGGAAGGCAATAAGAACCATCCCATTTGTGTTGCGAATAAGGCCACCAGTAGAAATCATCCCTGTGTTGGAGCGACAACCATTTTGTAGGAGGGGACAGGAGGTTTAATCCAGGAGATAGTAGAGATTGTGATGCGTTTGTGTCCCCTTAGCCGCACATGGAACTCCCGAGCCAAAGATTGAAATCCCTGCCAGTGTTCGTGCTTCATCAGACCAGATGTAAAAGCGGTAATAATGTAGTACCTGATGTTCCGAATAATAGCAGGAGGCCTGAGCCTGATGTCCTTGTGTTTAGAGTTGTTTCTGCCAATCCAAAGAAACCACAGAATAAGGAATGGCATGCATTCTCGAATATGTCCGCGAGATCGCCAACTGTTGGAGATTCTCCAGTTGCTAATGTGAGAGGCTTGCTGGACATCAAAGATGCGACCAAAGTGTTCCCAGACTTGTGTTGCCACTGGGTTAGAGAAGAAAAGATGTTCCAGAGACTCTTCCTGGCCGCAACATTGGCATTTGGAAGCCATAGATATCCCACGGCTTTTTAAAATATCATCGGTGGGAATCTTGCGCTGTGTCCACCTCCAAGCAAATAAAGACATGGTAGGTGATAGGATTTTGGACCAACAAGCAGTGTAAATGTCCCTAGGGGTGTTCCTGTGCCTAACCAACTCCCACACAGATCTGGTTGTGAATTTGCCATGAGGAGTTGGCTTCCAAATGAGCCTGTCATCCAAATAGGGACTGATAGGAGTTTGAATCACCTGATCCAACACAGAAGGGGCCAGATGAAGCTCCAAACGGTCCCTGTTCCAGCCTCCCTGGTCTATAAACCAATCCACCTTTCTATCCTTGGGGCCAACAATCTGACAAAGATTGTGTAAAGGGCCAGCATTAAGCCACGTATCATACCAGAAACCGAGGTCTCCTTTACCAATGCTCCATCGTTGAGATTCTGCCAGATTTTTTATGTTCATCAGCCTCCTCCAGATAGGGGAAACAGTACCTTAGGCATAACAGCAGCTGGAGGGGATGGGTAGCAATATTTATGACGCAGGAAAGTGCTCCAAAGAGAATCAGTGGATCGAAAGCGCACCCACATTTTAATTGAAAACGAGATGAGGGAGGCCTTCAAGTGTTTAATATCCAGCCCACCCTCTGATTTAGGATGGCAAATCTGCTGCCAGGCAATCCAGTGGATCTTTTTCTGTCTATCGTTAGCTCCCCAAAAGAACTTTGCACAGATCATTTCCAGGTTGTGAAGGATGGTTCCTGGAGGTTCCAACACATGAAAGAGGTAGATAGGAAGAGAGCAAAGGACACTCTTAATAAGAACAAGTCTGCTTCCAGGGGAAAGAGATTTGAGTTCTCAGCCCTTCAACCTATTAAGGGCCTTGGTTATCAGGGGTTGAAAGTACCTGCTCTTCTTATGGCCAGTAAATAAAGGGACACCGAGGTATTTGAGAGGGAAAGATCCTTCCTGGAATCCTGTCATCAGATTGATGGCAGCCCTTTTCTGAGGGGATGTTCTATTGGAGGTTATAAAGAAACTTTTATCACTATTAATCAACTGCCCAGAGGTGTTCTCGTAATGGTAAAGGAACTCTATGATCTTTTTGATGCAATCAGCAGACCCGTTCGAGAAGATAAGGATGTCATCAGCATAAGCCAAGTGAGAAACCTGAACACTGCAACCAGTTCGATAGAATAACTTTTGCCTTTCAAGGAACAGTTTATCAAGACCCCTGGAGAGGTATTCGGCTCCAATAATAAATAACAGTGGGGAGATGGGGTCTCCTTGTCAGGCCCCATGCTAATTACTAACAATTAACACAATATAAGCGCATAAACACGGAAGCTAAAAATCAGGGCTTAAAATTTTTTTTGAAATACTATGGGCCTGAACTTCCAATCATACATTCAAAAAATATGCAATATTCAAAATATGAGTTATCTCAAACTCACACAACAAGTAACCACATAAAATCAATTCGAAATACAGATCCCCAATACATGATAACACGGGGCATCCCCCGGTTCAATACATATCATAAATAGACTGGGACTCAGGGATGAGGGGATCGACCAGCTGAACTTCCACTCTGCCCAGCTTGGTTACCTAAAGCTCCTGCAAATGGGCAACACGGACCCAAACAAAACAAAAGCAGGAAAAGAAGTACGAGGTCAAGCCTCAGTACGAAGAGCTATCAAAGCAGATAAACATGCAACATGCTATAAATCAATGCTATGAATGCATGAGGGCTATCAAGAAATCGGATAGCTAGACCAGTCTGTCAACTGGAAACTCAAATCAAGCCTCTATACCACTCACAGCCAATCAGCCGGTGGAAATCATCGGTCCGTGATCATCGGGGCCCGTCAGCCCATCACAGCTCGGTGGTAGACACTCGAATCCGGTAGTCACCACTCCGACGATAGCGTTGGACTTTTCGGGTATGACTTAACAGTCGGCCAGTCACAACGTGGCACCCAATCAGGTTATCAAATCAAATCTGTCAATTCAGGCTCAATATGTATGCATGATGCCAATCAATATCAATGCTTAGTGCATACAATGCATAATACGTGAAACAAAGTATAACTCAATCAATTCCACAATTCAATTTCACGTAAGCCACATAACTGCAATTCACAACATCGAAGAACAGCCATGCTCACGCTCAACTGCTAAGAGCTGCTCAATTCGTACCTTTTCCTCTTCAATTTACCTAACAGATTCCTCCAGGTTCAAACCACGCAGCAGGACACTTCCTGGAAGCTGAAATCTGTTACAACACAGCTAAAATCTTAGCTCAATTCTTAATCATAATCACGCTAAACCTACTGCTAGAAGCTAATCCAAATTCTACACTTCTACGCAGACTTAGACTACTAAAAACTGAGCTCAAACCACAAGAATTGCTCACCCAAAAGCTCACGCTAGCAGAAGAACGCACGTAGAGACTATTCTCAAAAGCTTCGAAGTCCAGCAGCTACGCGTTTCCACCTACAGCGCAATTCTCCTTGGCTAAGGAAGACTGAGCAAGCCCCAAGGAAGATCTCTTCTCAGCAGTAGGATCAAAGTCATATTCAGTTTCCTTTGGCTGACCTGCTCATTAAGCCTCTTCAGATTATCAAAAATATTCCCGAATACATCTATGTTCCACCATTTTAAGTGAGCCTTCAGGCGTTTCATTTTCAAAGCAAAGCACCCCAGGCCAGTAACTGAGCAGGGATTATTCCAGTTGAGACGCACAGTTTGCAAGAAATCATTATGAAGCACCCACATATTTTGAAATCTAAAGGAGGACTTGGGTTTAGGGAGGAAGTACCCATTGAAGAGAAGGGGAGCATGATCAGAACCAAATCTGTTGAGGTGTTCCACTTTGAAACAATTAAAGAAGGATCCCCAATTATTAGAAACAAGAATTATGTCCAGTCTTTTCCAAATAGTACCATTAGTCCAAGTAAATTTGGAGCCAACATATCCTGCATCACATAAACCTGCTAATATTATGAATTCATTGAAGTCATACATGCTACTTGGCCGAGAGACCACTCCCCCAGAGTGTTCCAAAGGATCTGTAATGTCATTGAAATCACCCCCCATAATCCAAGGCAATTCAGTAGGAACTTGCAGATCCAGAAGACCCTCCCAAAGCACAGATCGTAGAAGTCTTGACCACTTAGCATAAACAACAGTCACCAAACCAGCCGATG
>KQ995678.1:55538-76245 GCA_001598015.1 Dorcoceras hygrometricum
TCAGTCTCAAGGTTCTCTTCAATGATTTTGTGAGCAGAACCACTAGACATGTCGCACCCCATTTGAACCAAAGCTCTGTCCCTGCTATCCACCGCAGCAGCCATCATTTGATTGATATCACCTACTTGGTTTGTGTTTCGAAGAGCATCAGCAGCAGCCCCCAAGTTGAGATCTCTGTGAGCATTCCCCCGGTCCAGGGAAAGATCACAATCTTGAGAGGATTCTAAAGAGGGGATAACATTAGTTTTCTGACAGTTTGGAAGCATTAGAGGCTCCAAAGCAGCAGCCTTTTTAACTACCGATTGGGTGATGAGAGGCTCTGCAATACCAGCTTCCAACAACACCGGTTCCTCCCAACCTTGAATATCACCCCCTTGTTCCCCTTTAGCAACTTCCTCAGGATCAATCACCTTATCATTAGCAGCAATGTTCTCATCAGTAACCTCCCGGTCAGCACTTGGTGCGTTGTCCGCCTCTTCAACTAAGGCATCAAAACGGTTAGCATTTCCCCCTCCCTGATTAGTATGACGATAGGGTGTTGCTCGTTCCTCATTAATTTTCAAACCAGATCCTCTCCTGTTAACAGCACGCCATTCATTCTTTGAGATCTCCTCCGTCCCATCACCAGGATTTTCAGGATTACCGTGATTTCCATTCCTTCTCTTTTGGTCCAGAATCTCCCTGAGATCACCCTGGACTGGCTTTTTCCTATCAGGCCGTGGATTTTTCCCCATGGCATAGCATTCAGAGACATCATGACCAACGTGATGGCAATCAATGCAATATTTTGGGATATTTTCATACAAAACACGCTGTTCCACCGGGTTATTATCAAAAATCAAGTAAACTTTTTCTGGCAGAGATTTAAGCAGATCAACCTCAATACATACCCGGGCCATCGTGAGTCGTTCTACCTTGGACGTGAGTTCGTCCATTTTCAGAGGCTTTCCAATGATATTAGCAATAGAGAACAATCTGTTCCTCTCGAACAGAGGAATCGGCAGATTTGGGAAGCGTACCCATACAGGGACAATGGATGATTCTTTGGAGTAATCAAAATAAGGAGTCCATTTGAGGATGCAAAGCAGATTACCACAGATAAACCATCGTCCTTTACTCCATAACCTCGTCATGTCTTATTCAAGCTTGAATTCCAGAAATAAGAAGCCAGGCCGTAAGAACTTGATCGAGTAAGGACCGGACAATTCCAATTCCCTGAAAGCTTTGAGAATATTGTCTCGCGAGGGCCACCCCCCCGAAAATTTCCCAATCAGCGCAAATGTATGAGCCCGAGCCATTTCCTTCACCTCTTACGACGAAAATTGGATGCTCGGCGTGTTCTTGTACATCACGACGAAAATTGTCGTTACAAATCCAATTTCGGGTTATTGTTATAGTCACAATGGAAAATGTAATTTCACAACAAACTACTGTACAAATCGATTTAATTTATGTGGCTTCTACAACTACTAATTTCGGGTCTGTTTGGTTAAATGGATAAGATAGAATATAATATGATAATTATAAATGATATGATTATAAAAGGTATGAGATGAATATAGACTAATGTTTGATAAGATTATTATGTTTGGTTTGCTTGATTATTGTGGGTGTATTCAATAGTGGAAAATTAATTATTTTTAAAAACTTTTGTGGACTTAGAAATATGTAGGTATTCAAAAATGATTTTGTTAAACTCAATGAAGTCTTGTGGTATTCAACATTGACTTTTTAAAACTCTCTAAAAGTTTATAGTTGTTCAAAATTTTAATAGACTGTAAACAAGTTCATTAAAGTCATTGATATAAATGTAGGTACATAACATACAAGAATAAATGTCAAGAATTTTATTTGGTTGAAGGTAGAGATTTGAATGAAGATTTTAATTTCTTTCCTCTTAACTTTTTCTATATTCTCTTATAAATATTGTCTTTCTCTTTCCCCAACCCGTAAAATTAAAATCGTAGTTATATATAAGAATTAAGTGATTAATTTACTTTTTGTAGGACCGAGCGCTTGCCGTTTTACCAAAAGCTCTAGCTGGTGGTAACGGTGCAACTCCAATCTTTTAAAAAGCATAGCAACAAAAGCGCCACGTTTCGATCGCTCTACCTAACAGGGACAATTATTGCACTTCAGCAATCCCCCTTTCAATAATGCACTCCTTGCAATCAATGGGAATCGACCACGTGACCTTGGCTTTGATACCAATTATTGGACCGAACGTTTGTCGCTTTACAAAAATTTATAGCTGTTAGTAACGGTACAACACCAATCTTTTAAACCGCATGGCAACACAAGAGCCGATCACTCTACCTAGCAGGGACAATTATTGCATCTCAACACTTTTATATTCAATTATTTTATGTTTTTATTTGATTTGAGTATATATCTTTCTAAATTCCTAAATACCAAATTTACAATTATAAATCAAACTTTTAAGAAGACAGATATTTAAATTTTTGAATTTTTGAATTTTTTAATATATAATATATACCATTAGTTTAATATTCAGTTAAAATAAAACAATAATTTAAAGATTTTATCATTTATTTAGTTAATTGAACAAAAATGATAAAAATATATTTTTAATATTTTGTAAGACAATATGTTGGATCTGTGTAACAGATCCGATCTTAATTTTGATAAACATAAAATCTGCTGTTATGTTTCTAACAATTTAATTAATTGTGCAGGTCTAAGATGAAACAGATCAGACGTGAGCTGAAAAAGCACGCTGTAGCAGATAAGCTGCGAGATGAAGAAGCGCACTGTAGCCGATCGGACGCAAGCAGAAAACGATGAAATGAGTGCTATTGAGAAGAAGTTTAAGCTGGAACAGTAGGGGACGCCCAAACAGGTCCAGTAGACGACATCCAAGCTTATACAGCTTAGAGCAATGATCAGCACAGAAGAAACCAGTTCAGAGCAGGTTTCAACTCAGGAGAGAAGCGTTCAGTTCAGAGATCAAGTGCAGATCACAGTTCAGCTTACAGGTTCAGATCAGAACAGATGAACATTATTCAATTCAGAGATTGGATTAGAGCAGTTCAAGACAGAACATATCAGAAAAAGTTCAACTCATATTAGAAGCGCAGTGAGAATCAGATAAGCCAAGAGCAGTTCAGGGTAGAACAATCAGAATCAGCTCAGATCATATTAGAAGCACAGCGAGAATCAGATCAGGTCAGAGCTTTGAACATATCAGATCGGGTAATTAGCTCAGATAAGCAGCTCACCCAGAATCAGCGTAATTTATATATCAGTTCAGTGTGAACAACTTAGATCAGAATCCGTTCAGAACAACTGAGAACGCCTAAGATGGAACATAACAGAACAAAACAACTTAAATAGAATCAGCAGAGAGTCGATCATCTTAGAGCATATTAGAGCATTCAAGAGCAGCTCAGAGCGTAAACAGATCAGATCAGGGCAGGCTTCATACCAGATCAGCTCACAGTGAACAGAATTAGCTTAGAGCGATTAGAGTAGTTTATGAACAAGATCAGCTTAGAAAAGAGGCGTAGAAATAGCTCAAGAGCAGAAAGGCTCAGATTAGAACAGTTTAGACCAGATCAGCTCAGAGCAGATTAGAGAAGAGCAGATAAAATCAGGAGCTTTGTGATACGAATTAGTTTGTACAAGCTTTATTCAGAATATAGAAGACAAACTAATTTGTCTGATCGAGACATAGCTCAAAGTCTACAAAGGCTGCAAACGCATTAATGACGAAGAGAGCTCAAAGTTAACAAAGGCTGCAAATACATTAAATGATAAAGGACACAAGATACAACTATGTCATAACTTTACAGAAGCCTTTTTAACGGCTAGGAACTTGTGTCCAACGGATACATTTGCACAGAGGCTTTATATGTGAAGAAAGACGATGAACAGACAAGTGCAGAAAAGAGAGAAGAAAAAACAGAAATCGAAGCAATGTGCAACAGTCGAGAGCTTGTACACTCAGGTGACAGCTGGTGTACAAGCTGAGCTAATGCTCAGGTGTGAGCTGGTGCACATGCCGAGAGCTTAAACGCAGAATCCTTAGTCGACTGCACAACGTGGGAAGAAGATGGAGATAACATCTTTGTAGAAGCACTTCCCAGTGTGTGAGAGAACATAAGAGAGAGTGAGCTTACACTGTATATTTCTCACACACAGATTCACTCACATATACGAGATATGAGCTGAATAGAATATATGAGTGAATAAAAAACAAACACAAATCATTGTAGTATTTCACACAGAGACGTTAAATAAGTATAACCAAGTCACACAGCCTGCGAGCTGGTGTGCAGCAGAGTGTGCTAAGAGTTCTCGCAGCTTGCAGGCTATTGGATCGGGTTTGTACAAGTGGTTGTATAAATCAAATTTTCTAGTAAATCCTTCCAGCAATGAAAGAAGGGAAACATAGGAGATTGAGCTCCGAACTTCCAGAAACAAATTCTCAGTTTCTACAGTTTTCTGTTTACAGCTTTCTGCATTTATGCATCGCTTGTTTTAAAACAAATTTTAAGATTTCAATATTTCAGAAAGTATTTCAGATGTTATCCGCTTGGTTTTTATACTAGATCTGATATACTTCTCGGTGCTAAAATATTTCAAGAACAAGAGCTATTGCAGCTCATGTTTTCACAGATCAGATCGCACGATCTGGACCAGCACGCAGCGCTGCTCCATGTTGATCCAGCTTAGGCGCGATCTGTCGTTTTGGTATTACGTGCTATTTTTCAAAACATTTTTAAATGCACGTAATCTGTGTTTTCGATCCATGAATTGGTGTCTAATAATAACTAATCATTGATTTAGAATTGTATATTTTTCAAAAAATAAGAACATTAAAAATCATAATTTTCATTTGTATATTGAATATTGAAATTATATAATTTCCAAAACTACAAGGGTATAAATTAATGAAAATAATAAATTTATATCATAAAATTAATATAATTTATTTTTAACAAATAAATTTATTTTTAATTAATTGAAATTTATTTTTTAATTTTCTATCTGATTAGTATATAATTTTTGAAATATAAGTATCACGTTACTTGTTTAATATAATGATAGGTTTTAAAAATGTAATATAATGTGGATACATATACAAAATGAAAATTATATATATATATATACCTGTTTTGTATTACTCAACTCCTTAACCAAGTCAAAGTAAAGTGGGTACTTGTTCTTACAGAGAGAGTCTTCGAAAGTGGTTAGTCTAGATGACATGCGATCCTTGAGTTTCATCACTTCAAGCAGGGTTTGCGATGGTTGCATTTGCAGACCTCACAGCCACCCTGATCATTGATCTGTTCTGGGTATAACTTGTCGTGTTCACTGCTTCTGCCCAAAACTTTTTGGAAATCCCAGAATCATCAATCATATTTATCACAGCTTCCTTTAAACTACGATTTCTTCTCTAAGCAAGTCTATTTTCCTAAAGTGTTCTGGCCGCACACAACTCATAACTGATTCCGTTATTTTCTAAATAGGAGGATAATGTTTGATTTAAAAATTCTGTACCACGATCACTTCTGATCAGATTGATAGAACAAGAATTCTCAATTTGAGGTCGTTTCAAAATTTTTATCATTTGACTCGCAGTCTGATCTTTTGACTTTAATCATATTGTCCAGGTGAGTCTGGAGTAATCATCAATTATAACCAAGGTGTATTTCGTTCCCCCTAAGCTAATCACAGGTATTGGTAAAAAAATCCATGTGCAATAAGTCCAAGTTTCGGGAAGAGGAGTTACTACCTGTTGGATCTGTGTAACAGATCAGATCTTAATTTTGATAAACATAAAACCTGTTGTTATGTTTATAACGACTAAATCAAGTGCGCAGGTCTAAGTTGGATCAGATCAGAAGCAATCTGGTTCAGATCAGCTACGAGTTGAAGAAGCGAGCTGGTTCAGATCAGCTGCGAGCAGAAGAAGTACCCTATATAAATAGAGAGCACAATGAAAAATAGATCAGCTAGGAGCTTCGATCAGCTTAGAGCAGTTCAAGTTGAAAAAAGAACGGACTGAAGCATCAATAAGACCATCTTAGAGGTCTAAGCTGAAACAGCAGGGCTAATCCAAGCTGGAACAGCACAGACATAATCAGAACAATGACAAAACAGCTCAGAACTGAACGAACTGGAAGCTTTGTTAAGATTAGCACATAGCTGAACTAACTAGAGCAACACAGATCAAATCATAGCAGAAAAAGCTCAGAGCTGTATGAAGAAGTCGAACAGCTCAGAACAAAGACAGCTCAGAGAACAGCTTAAAACTCACGAACAGCTCACAGATTAGAGCAGATAAGATTTCAAAATAGAACTTGAGGAGTTCAGTTCCTAGATCAGATCGGGAGATCAGCTGAGAACGTCTAAGCTGAAACGACAGAACGAGATCAGCTTAGACCAAATCAGCTCAGAGGAGAACATATAAGTAAAATAGATCAGATACGCTCAAGAGCAGTCAGCACAGTTAATCGAACAAATCATATTAGAGCTTAACGAAACAAATCATAACAGAGCCTAAGTGAAGGAAACAACTTAGAGTAGAATAGAGCACACAAGCACAAGATCAAATCAGAGAAGAAGCACAGAAACTGCTCAAGGGAAGACGAAGAATAAGCAAAGAGCAGATCAGAGGATCAGCTCAGGAACCAGCTCAGAGGAATAACGTAGTAAATCAGGCCAGAGCTGGTCCAGCAAAGTAAGTCAAGCGAAGCTAATGAGATATGAACAGTACAAACGAAGGAAAAGCGGCACTGTGTTCGAGCTAAAAGATTCTATGAAATACACAATAATTAAAAGAGCCGTTGAAAGACAAAAGAGGAAAGAGTCTTTTGTCAAAGCTGAAGATCAGACTGTAAGGTTCCAATTATAGCAAAATGGATAAAGATATTTTATAGAAAGTATAAGGTTTCCATTTCTATGTAAAATGCTACTGTGCTATGTAGACAGAAGTCACCTCTAAAGAGAAGCATTTATTGTAACGTACCTTCATCATTGATAGTAGATAAGTGCATCCACTGTCTCAATTTATGATCGTTTTAGAGGAAGGGGATATATAGATGAAGAGCAAATCTTTGAAGAGGTTACAGAAAATACCGCAACAAAAGCTCTAAACCATCGAAAAAATCTCTACCGATCTTCAAACCATCCAAGTTACAGTTCTAAACAAATAGTTTCTACAAACCGAGGAACTGTATACAGAGCTCACAAATCTCGAACCAGCTTACAAAAAGTGACAAACATGCTGCTTGTTGTTATCAACTTTCTGTGTCACATTTACTGTCAAAAACACTCTGTAGTTTTAAGCTTTCATTGTATATCAGACACAGAGCGTGCCAAGCTTGGGCAGCTTAGAGCGATCATTTCGGTTGTATCTTGACATATTGAGTGTCTGTAACAATTTATTGTTGCTAGGAGTTCTCACAGCTTGTGGGTTGTAGGATCGGGTTGTTACAGATGCTGTAATAATCAAATCTTCTAGTGGAATCCTTCATGTACAAGGAAGAAGGGGAGACGTAGGAGTTTCAACTCCGAACTTTCAGAAACAAACTCTCGTCCCTAATATTTTATAGCTTTTAGTTCCTTATCTGTTCATTGTTGTTTTGGGTTAATTCCGCACAAATAATTTTTGTTACTCGAGATAACAGTTACGCTGAGATTCTCCGAGCTGGTAACTCAGCTCTGAGACAAGCCGAAAGCTTTCAAATTATTTTAAAAAGAGTTTTTGACAAAATCGAGAGGAGTTCAACACCCCTCCTCCCCTCTGAACTCCTGAGCGAAGATTTAACTCTTTTCGATCCTAATACTAGATTTGTTCTTAAACGTTGATCGGACTTGCTTTCCAAGTTGACAAGCTGAAAAAATTTTATCTTTTGAAAAGTCCATTTTGGACAAATCGATGACCAAATCATGTTTACATAGACTAGAAATGGTTCTAAAATTTGTATGATTTAATCGTTTAGGCTACAACAATGATTTCGAATTTTCAGCTATTAAGCATGTTGGTTCAGCTACCAGCTGATCTGACCAGTGCAATTTATAAGTGATTCCGTGCATGTGTCCTGTTAGAACTGTCAGACCATCTGGTCTCTGGACTGTGCAAGTGTGTTTGTGAAAATGCACAATGTAATAATTGTCACGCAGCTGACTGATACTGATCAGATTGTACAAAAGATGTTTAACTAAAGGCACATCCCTAATAATAACATTATCGTGGATAATCTTCCCCTTGCCCGCGGTCTCACCTTTTGAATTGTCACTAAAGGTGATCATTGGTCATCTGATCTGTTTGATTTCAGTTAGTAGCTTGTGGTTTCCAGACATATGCCTGGAGCATCTACTGTCCAGAAACCATGTTGAGTTTGAACAGCTTACACTTGCTAACCTACAAAAAGAAGAGAAATTTTTGGTACCCAATGTTATTTTGGTCCAGATCGGATTAGCCCTTTCGGGACCCACACTTAATTACCTTTGCAGTTTTTCCAGTGCACTTGTCCATGAAATCTCACGCATAATTAGTGCATGATCTTTTTTATTTTTTCTCGGTAAGGTTCTGTTGGATCCGTATTTACATATTAGAATCTTAATTTTGATCAACACAAAACATGTTGATATTTTACTAACGATTTATACTAAGTGCACAGGAACCAGATTAGCAGCGAGCTGGAAGAGACAAGAAGCGAAGCTGGAACAAAGCACTTTAGCGAAGATAAGATGCATCGTGAGGAACAAAGCACTGATAGTAGATTTATTACGAGCAGATAGCAGTACATATTTAGGAATAGTCCAAGTTGGAACAGTAAGGGGACGCCCGAGCGGGTCCAACAGAGGATGTCCAAAGCTGGAACAGCGAGGAGACGCCCGAGCTGGTACAGTAGAGGATATCCAAGATAGAACAGTAAGGGGACGCCCAAGCTGGTCTAGCAGAGGAAAACTTAGCTGATACAGTGAGGGGACACCCGAGCTAGTCCAGCAAAGGATAACCATATCGCAGAGGACACCCAAGATGGTTCACCAGCTTGGAGCATGAGTAGGTTTAGATCAACGGTTGAAGTGCAGAACAGTGTAGCGAAGATATGAGTTATGAAGTGCAGTATATTCTACAGCAGAAGAAGATGAACAGTGTTCAAGCACAGTATGTGCAGCAGTACATAGCGAAGACCCGCTGGTAGGAAACCAGCTGGTAGACCAGATCAGGAGCCTCGTGATAAATCGGATAAATTAGTTTGTGCAATCTTAGAATACTAGAAGACAAAATAATTTGTCTGATCGAGACAATCAAAGTGTGCAAAGGCTGCAGAAGCACAAAATTATAAGAGCTTAAAGTCAACAAAGCCTGCAGCGCATTTAATGATAAAGGACACAAAGTACAACTTTGTCAGAAGGCTTCACAATGGCTACACCTTTGTGTCCAACGGATAGTATTTGCACAGAGGCTACAAATACAAAAAGAGCTGATGAACTGAGCAAGTGGTGTGAAGAGTGAAAAAGATACACAAGTGCAGAGAGGCACAACACACAAATAGAGAGCAGTGCTAGTCGCAATTTTGCACACTCAGGTGGCAGCTGGTGTACAAGATGGCTGTGTGCCCTGGTGTGAGATGGTGCACAAACCATGAGTGTCAATGAGTAATCAAGTCGACTGCACAATTCATGGGAAGACAATGGCAAACAGCTTAGAGAGAAGCAGTTCCCAGTGTGTGAGAAACATTAGAGAGCAGAGAGCTTACACTGTAATTTCTCACACATGATTCACTCACATATTTGAGAGATGAGCTGATTAGATTAGCTGAGTGAGTCACAAACACCAAATCATTGTAGTCTTTGGACAGAGATGTTAAACAAGTCTACGCTGTCTTTCGTACTGAGACGTTAAAGAAGTGTCTGTAGCCTTTCTCACTGAGGCAGTAAAGAAGTGAGTTATACACACGAAGCTTGCAGGCTGGTGTGCAGTGGTTGTTAGGAGTTCTTGCGGCTGCTGGTCATAGGAGTAGGTTGCAGCGAGGGTCGCTATAATCAAAGCCTTCTAGTGGATCCTTCCCATTGCGGAAAAAGGGAGACGTAGGAGATTCAGCTCTGAACTTCCAGAAACAAATCCATTTGTTCTTTACAGCTTTCTGCATTACATAGCATCTACATACATTTGTTTAAAACCTCCTTTAGATTTTCAGAGTTCAGTTTCGATTGTTTCCGCATTAATTTATTTCATACCCAATTTGTATCTCGGTGCACAAGCCTTTCAAGAACACTGAGCTATTGCAGCTCAAGATTTAACAGACCAGATCGCACGACCAGCTCGCAGCATTGCTGTGAGCTGGTACCAGATTAGGCGCGATATGGTTTCTGGTTGCGTGCTGTTTTTAAACTCTCAAAACTTTATAATGCACGTAAATTACAGGGTTCGTGTCTAGGCTGTGTGAGAGCCTACGTCAGTTGTGACAGAGCTCATGAACACCCCCATAAAACGGATCCTATCATGTTCTTAAAAGATCTGTTTTGATCATCGTATTTAATGGACTCAGTTGTGTCATGTACTATACTGGCTTTGAAAAAGTTCATTTTCTTGAACATGTCCATCACCAGATCTGATTGAGTACTTGTTTCATTCAAGCTGTTTTCACAACTAGTAAAGCCCAAACCAGTTTTATCGTCTACTGGTTTTTGTAATTCGTGCAGCTTGGTTAATGAAGCTGAAGATCTGTTGCAGGAGTTTAAAAATTGAGTTAATCTTTTATTTTCTATGGTAACCTACTTACATTTTGATCTTAGTACATGATTCTCAGCCTTCAACCTA
Source organism: Dorcoceras hygrometricum (assembly GCA_001598015.1). NCBI lineage: Eukaryota > Viridiplantae > Streptophyta > Magnoliopsida > Lamiales > Gesneriaceae > Dorcoceras > Dorcoceras hygrometricum. The sequence goes on from KQ995678.1 coordinate 66,340, forward strand.
CTTAGCTCAGCCCTTATACGGTCTATTCTACAAGTTGTAAACAGCTTGGTTCATCTGAATTATCTCTTGCGCTATTGCTTGCAGATTTGGCTTCCTCGAGTATTTTTGAAAGAATTTTTTCTCATGGATCATCTCGTTTAATGCAGAGATTAAGTCCTCATGTGTAAACTCAACATTAAAGAAATCAAATACCTTGTCACTGTCATCAGTCATTAGACAGTGTACTTCTTCGTTTCTCTTTTGTTTGACAAGGAGCTGCCAGATGTGCTCTCATCTGGGTCAGATTCAGCCCATTTACTGTCACTTTCTTCAGAAACCAAGGCTTTTCGAACAAATTTATTTCTGAATTTCTCGGTGCCTCGATTTTGCCTTTGGTCTGATGACTTCTTGGCATCTTTCTTCCGCTTCGTACAGTCCACAGAAAAATGTCCAAACCTGCCACAGCTAAAAAATTTTAGATCAGTATAGGTCTGTTCAGGATTTTTGAGCTTTATGAGAGAAATATTGAGAGGAATATTTTCTCATGAATTTCCTAAACTTCTTAACTAATGGGGACTTACGTTGTCGCTAATATGCTCTACAGTCTTTTGAGGCTTCTCCTCCGCTATAGATAGTGCCTTCATTGATTGAGAAGTGGATGGTTCTCCCTCAGATCTGGTCTCCAGCTCAAATTCGTAGGCCTTAGATCAAAAACAAGTCATGGAGTTCGAGCTTGTTTAGATTGTTGATTCTCTCATGATCATAGTTTAACATCACACCTCTGGGTAGAGCTCTCATTACCTTCAGGGCAACCTCCCTGTTGGTGTACTCTTTCCAAAGAGTTGCAAGTTTGATTACAATGCTGCTGAAGCATTCATAAAATTCTGCTATGGACTCGCTTGGATTCATTTTAATTGAATCGAACTTTTGGATGGCAACAGTGAGCTTGTTTTCCTTTGTCTGCTCGTTGCCTTCATAAAGCGTGTTCAGCTTTCCCTAGATCTCCTTGGTTGTTTTAAATGCTCTGATTTTTCTGAACATGTTTTTATCTAGCCTCTTGTATATCATCTCCTTGGCCACGTTGTCGAGATTTTATTTCCTTTTATGTTCGCCGTCCACTCACATCTTGGTTTCTCAAGCATGTGAGGAGCCCAATCTGATATTGCAACTGCTGTATTTGCTTTCATTATTTTCATGGGTCCATCTGTGATGATGAACCACATGTCATCGTCTTGTGCAGTCAAATGTATCTGCATGCGAATTTTCCAATAATCATAATTTCACTTGAAAACATGGGAATGTTTTTGTATGATGTCATTGAAAATATGCAAATGAATTTTAAAACGATTTTTGTTCAAGGATACATTGAGTTTTCCTTGCTATGATACCAATTTTTGGAAATCAAGACTACAATCAGATTGCTCTGATACCGCTTGATGAAACATAGGATCGAAAGTCCTGTTTGGATCAGAACACAAAAGTGTTCTAAGACCACTTGATAGGTTCGTGAAACACGGTTTAGAGTTTAGGGGGGGTGAATAAACTCTTTCAATAACTTTTTGTGTTTTAAAACGATTTTAGGATTAACTTAATTAAGAGATAATTCCTGGACTCAATCCGATATTCTCTCCTGTTAAATAAATAAGTAATGCGGAAATATCACAATTGAGCAATGAACTAAAAATGTAATGCGTGCAAACTAAAATAGTAAAACAGATTAGAGAGTCGAGTTTGTTTATGAAAGTTTCAAGCAACGCTTATATGTCTCACCTTCTTCCAAACTGAAAGGATTTTCACTAGAAGACTTGATGTAGAATATCCTAGTACACTGAGCAGGCAGAGCCCGATCTGAACTCTTAGTCTCACTCGACAAACAATACACAGGCTGTAAAATCTCAAATTCTGTACACAGGCTGTGAAAAAAAGTTAAGAATGGCTTTTTGAATATATAAGTTGTTTGGTACAAAAGCCTAGAGTATTCACCTCTCAGCTGAAATATTTTACAGAAGATTTAAATGAGAAACAATGAAATACAATCTTCTGATTGAAAATATAATAATTCGCAAGTGCAGATGCTCAGATTGCGCAGTAGAAAGCTTGTTGGCTCTCGTATATATGTATCTTCTGCACTTGATGTTTTTTTATACTTTCAGGATTCAAACGGTAAAAAATGACATGATCGAAAATAGATCGAGCGCAACGCGCGATCTGAACTTAACAAAATAAAACTACGGCGAGAGCTGCAATAGATCCAATTCTTGAAATCTATAAGCACCGAGAAGTTTATCAGATCTGGTATAAAACCAAGCGGAAAACATCTTAATATACTCTCTAAAAATTGAAATATGATGATTTAAAATATGCGATGCAAGATGTATGTTGAAAGTTGTAAATAACTCATCTGTTTGTTTATCGAAGCTCGGAGCTCAATCTCCTACGTCTCCTCTTCTTCCATTGCTGAAAGGTTTCCACTAGAATACTTTTATTATTATAGCTTCTGTAACAACCCAATCCCAACAGCCGCAACTGTGAGAACTCCTAGCAATCCACGCTACACACCAGCCTACAAGTTGTGTGAACTACAACACTGTGAACTTGTTAATGTCTTTGTTCAAATACTACACACACTAATTTTAGCATCTTCATGCCAAGACAGATTACAATTGATTTTGTTTACACATTCACTCTAGTCTGTTTCGCTCATGATCTCGAATATATGAGTGAATGTATGTATGTGTATGAGATCTAATCTATTTCAGTTCAGCTCTCATTCTGTTGTCTCACACACTGGGAAGTGTTTCTTCAAAGCTAATAGGCTCCATATTCGACATTGATGATGACGCTCATCTGATCTGATCATAGACTGCTTCGCTCTATCTGTTTTCCTCCCTTTCTTTTTCGTTGTCGTCTCTCTTCTCAGTTACTGTTTTTCTCATGTATATCTCTCGCTGTGTTCTGTATACTTCATTTGAATCTTCAGTGATATGTAGCCTTCGATGAATTATGACCGTTGGATGATTACCATGATTGATGTCTATCAATATGATCTTTAGCCGTGAAATAAGGCTCTTTCCTCTTTTGGCTTTCAACGGAACTTTCAGCTTGGACAAAGTTCAAAGACTCTTTCAGCTCAGACAAAGTGTCGCTTTGTCCTCGCTTGTTCTGTTCATTGCTCGTACGGTCTGAATTACTTTGCTTGGCTAGATCTAGCCTGATCTTCTACGCTATTTCTCTGAGCTAGTCCCATAAGCTGATCCTCAGATCTGCTCTTTGCTTCTTCTTCATTTTGCTCTGAGCTGTTTCTGCGCTTCTTCTCTAAGATGCTCTTGTTCTCATCTGTTCTTATCTGCTCTAAGCTGTTTCGTCTTCTTTCTTCAGCTCCGAGCTGTTTCGTTCTTCTCTGTACAGCTCTGAGCTATTTCGTTCTTCTCTGTACAGCTCTGAGCTGTTTCGTTCTTCTCTGCTCTTGTAATCTGAACTGTGTTGTTGTGATTTGGTTTGTACAACTCCAGTCTTTTCAGGTCCGGTGCTCTAAATCAGAAATTAATTATTCAATTAATCGCAATTATGCGAAAGCACAAATATGGGTTAAAAATTTTCATTTTGGCCGGAACTGAAAATATAATTCAAAATACATTCATACAATTATAGATTTTCACTCAAAAATCCATACAACGAAAACAGTACCAGAAATGTATACAAGTAGCTCAACCAATACAAATCTCAAGTACAATATTTACGCAGGGCATCCCCTAGCAACTAGTACAATACATATAGACAACTGGGACTCAAAACGGGGCTCTACCAGCCGACGTACCACTCGGTCCAATTGGATTACCCGAAGAACCCTCAAAGGCCAAATACAGGACCAAAGCAGCCCAAAAGGGAAAGAAAACAAGGTCAAACCTCATTACGAAGAGCAATCAAATTACAGCTATCATATAAAGCATGCAATATCTCAAGTCGTGCAATGCATGAAAGGTTACCAAGAATCATCGGTAAACAAGGCACAACTACTCAGCTGCGCAATCAAATATCAATAATTCATAGGAATCCAAATCACAGTGACTTGGCTGGCTATCATGACTCAGTGAAATCATTGGATTCTCAGACACGACGACTCAGCCGTCAATCACGATTCAGTGACTAATCGGTTCTCAAAGGAACAGGCTCAATATGTTATGCATGAATGCAAGATAGAATCAGCTCACAAATAATGCATAATAATCAAACATAAGCAAACCAGATAGTCATCCAGAACAGCAGGGCCAAGCAAACTCAACTACAGCCAGCACACAATCACAGCAGTCAATTCACGCTGGAAATATTCTCATGCTTATGTCAAAGCTGTTAAAATAAGCTCAATCCGTACCTTTCGCAGATCTTGGTACAATACCTCAGCTCAACTTACAGCTTAACAGCAGAACACACTTCCCAGTTCCGCTCAGGTCTTTGTCGAGAAATCAAGGAAAAAACCACAAGAAGGGATCTAATCGAACTAGAGCTTAACTCTGTCGGAAAATCTCAAGAATCAGCTCATGCAGTTCCTCAGCTTTTATCTCTATCCGGCCTCCTCCCGACTCCAAACTGGTACAAGGACATCGGTCTCGAAGAGGGGTTTCCAACCGAGGTACCCTCACTCAAATCTGACCAGCCAATCTCCGGCAATCGGAAGAAGAAGTTATCGGGTGAACAGTAGCAACGAGGGTTTGAAGATATATGTCGGGATACTCACGGGAGAATATAAGATATGTGTGTCGTAAAATGACTAAGTGTGGGTCAACACTTATATATATATACTCCCAGTCAAAGCTACAGTAAATTTAAACCAGTTCAGACTTTACTACTATACCAGCTCAGGCACACAAACCAGCTTAGGGAGTACGCTGTTCTAAACCAGCACAGCGTTCAGCTGACCAGCTCAGGTACTTCAAGCAACACACATCCATCTTGGATCACTCACACGAACCCGGTCTGGTCTACAGTGCTCAGATCAGCTCAGACCTCTCCACTGTTCCAACTTAGGTACACAGACACTAAAACTAGATCGCGTTCCAACAGACCAGCTCGGAGCATCCAGCATATCTCTAAGCTGGGTCCAGCTCGCACATACCCTATAAATCCCAAAGCTGATCCCTCTAAGCTGGTATCCACAAAACCAGCTCGCGGTAGAATCAAACCAGCACAACGAAACAGCCCAGCTCAAGACTAATCTGTCCAACCAGCTCACACCAAAACTGGTATTGGCTTATCCTCAAAACCCACCAGCAGACCTCTAAGCTGGTTCCAGCTTACACTGGACTTGGAACAGTTTACCTCAACCAGTTCGCACAAAACCTTAGACCGGCTAGTAACAAAACTGATTCATATCAATCCGAATCCCCAAGCTGTAACATCTCCTGATTTGAATTGTTCTGTAGACTAAGTTGACTTCCCTACGCCTGATCTGGTTTGTTGCGTTCCCTGCGTCTGATCTGATCTGATAGCCTTCGAACTGATTTTTGGTTTTAGCATAACTTAATTTCCAAACATATACTACTCCACGTGAATATAAGATAGAATTAGAATAGAATTAATAATCGTATACTCCAAAGAGATGGAGCCTTATAGTTGTGTAGTGGTTCTAACTTGAGATACTGAATTTAGGACCGTTCATGATAAATTTTTAAAACTATGAACCAATATGAACAAAGAAGTTCGATTTGGAAACTTGGTTCCATTAGTCTATGCGTGTGTATAGCCTTAGAACATATATATCGGGAATGTTTATGGACGACCTTGAAATCTTTATTTATTACAAAATACCAAAAAGAAAATCTTTTTGTAGAGAACTTTCAAACTGGCCTAACTTGTGGATTTTACTTTCTGCATTTGTGATTTTGCATGTTGAACCGATTTCAACCAAGCCCCACCTACAAGGCTACAACCCTAATATCTCCACTTTAAGTGATCTCAAAGTCCATATGTGCACGACACTATAAAGTCGAAAGAGAATTACCATTGTGTTAAGAAAATAAACAGCAAACAAAAACTATATGATCGTTGAAATTTATAACTTTGAAATTTTCACTCTACCTATTTGTACAAATTTTTTTGCTTCATGGAGAGTTGTTCGTTTTAAATTGGTCTATATACACTTTTATAAAATTTTCTTTTAAAAAAAATTTATTTCCTGCACAAGGGCTGATTTTTAAATACTTTTGTGACGTCTCAAGGGAAGGCACTCGTGCAATACAAGGATAAAAGTACTCGCACAGACATAATAATTATTCTTATGTGATGCACGCATGCGTAGAAACATAATAATTTCTTCGTCTATGATGCTCATAATCGGCTAACTTAGCACGTGAAATTGATTAGGGACATGATTATCTAATTGCCTTTTCACATATAGATATAATGATTTTGGAATATATACACAAGATTTTTGGTTTTGGAATATATACACAAGATTTTTGGTTTTATAAGTCTTTGCCCCATATTTTAATCAAACAATCTACATTGCTAAAAGATTTATGATTTAGTGCCAAAAATGAATTTATGACGCAATATGTCCCAATTTACAAAAACAAAGAATATGCTTGGGAGACAAATTTTATACCAGGTTCGTGTAATATAATAAATCGCCTCTCAGTTTGATTTCACCCCATCTATACCTGCATATATCTCTCTTGAACAGCTGAGATATATATGTATATTGCTTTATTCAAATTACACATCCATTTATGTTTAAAACTTTAATCACATATCTGTGCTTTGAAGAATAATTTTGGTACTTCCGCTCATATAATAACAATGGAGATAAAATTCAGAAAAAATGACGACTATAGTCTACAATTTGGACAAAGAGATGCATATACTGTCTCAATTTTTGACTTCTCAGATGCACATGCACATCCTATTCTGATTTTTCCCTTCTGATTGTCTCATTGATGATAAAAGAACGCCTATAAATTGAACGTTTGAGGTCCATAAATGAACACTTCATAAAAAAATAATACAACAGCTATAACAATACAACATCTGTAAAGTGTTGAAATGCTTAGAAGGCTTCAAATAGGAGGAAAAACTAGAATGCTTATAAATTGTTCAATGACCAGAGTTAATTATCAATCTTTTTCACATATATGTCTATCATGTTCATTTAAGTGTAGAATCATGATATTTAAGAAATTCTTAATATTTTGATATTAGAGTCCGTTAGGATCGAAAAAGAGACAGCACAGAGTTTAGAAGAGAGGTTGAATAAACTCTTTGCAAATTCTCTGTTTAAAAAGATCTTACAACTTAGTTGCTTTAACAACTGAATTTGTTACTCAATCTAATCTGTTCTCTTGAGAAATATAAAATAATATGATATGCAGATGCATGCTTAAATGAAGTAAGATAGCGTGAGAGAATTTGTTTCCGTAAGTTCGAAGAAATGCTTCTACATCTCCCCTTCTCCCAATATTGGAAGGATTCTACTAGAATATTTGATTCAAATACAATGTATCCTAATCTAGTCAGTCAGATCACACCCAAGTTGAACTCCTAGTCTCAACAACTACACCAGCACGGATGTTGTGTTTACAATGTGTATATGGTTTTTGTTTAAGAAGTGAATGAGCAACACAAAGTCAAAAAAGATTCAGCAACACGCTGAAATATTATATCAAAGAATATGAAAAACATAAGTTTGTTCGTTGTTCAATTGATGTCAACTATCAGCTCGCAATTCAAACTCGCAATCTGTTGTCACTTGCTAAAACAACTCTTTCGTATCATGAGCATCCTTTTACTTATATTCTTTGGATCCAACGGTAATAAAATGTTACGTGTAGACACATTAGATGGATCCCTGAGCTGTTGCCTGAAGCTAATATGTAACGTCCAAAAATCCATAAATCCATAATGAGGAATCTAATTTTTGAAGGTATTAATTTGCTAATTTCAGTGCCCTTCTTTATTATTGATTCAGCAATTCAGCTCACGTCCGAACTGATTTTTAAGTTTAGTTCAGGAACCCGATTCACAGGAATTGACCGGTTAAATACTATCAAGCACGGTTCAGACTGCATTAAACGTTTTGGTCTATGTTGTTTTTCTAAAAAGGTGTACTTCCAAACATATTATAAAATGATGGGTTCATACTTTTCTTTTCATATAAATAAACGTATCAGTACTCTTCACCATCATATTCAAACTTTTTCAAAGGTTTTCTTTTTCTTAAGCGGCGAGTACTGCTGAAAAGCTCTCAACCGATCGAAGTTTCAAAACTCTTTCAAAGTGATTTTTGATCATGCTTGATAGTTTTTCCAATGCCGGGAGGATTCTGTTAGCTGCGTTCGGTATTTGAGGCAAGTATACTCTGTTTCTTGCTGCACTCATGGAAGCATATTAAGTTTCTTGCATGTTCATTTTAGTTTTCTTGTTTTATGAAAAATTGTGTTTTTTCAGTATGTGTGAGACCCGAAATACTATTGGATAAATTGATTTGATTAATCGGGTTTGGCATAGACCAGATTTGGCGCGAACAGATCTGAGATGAGCCAGCTCTGGTCTGGTATGCTTGGTGAAGTAAAGGGTCCATGTAAGTATTGGAAACAGCTCCGGGTTGTTGGAGTATTCTGCGGGGAAGTGATCAGATTTGAGTGTTGGTCAGTGCTGGATGATCGCATTTAGGTTTGGTGGTGAAATCTGGTAGTCGCGCGTTATTCTGGGCACGCTAGTGAATTTTGTTAACGGACTGCGAAGCGACATCGTTTTGGAAGAAGCCAGATGTGGATTAGCGTGTTTTAGTGATACGTGGATAGGTTCGGTTCGTAGTCCCGGTTCGTGGTTTGGGGTAGACCGAAGCAGTCCAGGGATTTCAGCTTTGACTGGTCAAAGCTTGTGTGAGATCTGGTCTTTCAGATCTAGATTGCAATGCAGCGACGTTTTGATGACGTCTTAGTGGATGCGATGCGATGTCTTTTAGCGATTCAAATGTGATTAGTGGGATGACGTGTAGTGCCCAGACCTTTTTATAGCCACAATTAATAAGTTATGAGATTTGAGGGATTAAATTGATATGATATTTTCTTCAACTCTTAATTCGGTTGAATTTCAAGTTTCAGATTTGCACTGTTTAGTTTTAAGCCTTGAAAAGCTAAATTTCAGATTTCATGATTTCGTAAGTTTCAGACTTCATTAAATCGATATTCAGAAGTTAGCTTCATGTTTTATTCAGATTTCTATTGCAATGCATATTGTTCATTTTATAGATTTAAAATGGCATGTTGAAATGTTATGCATTTCTGTTTTAAGTGATTTCAGAAAAATAGATGTGACGCAGCTGGTTTCAGTGGATGACTCCAAGGGTGATGCACGAGCAGTTTTTAAATGGATTGAAAATATCTGTAAGGAGGACAAATGATTTCTTTTGAAAAAGGTTTGGTGTTTTACAAATTAAAATAAGAGGAAGGGAATTTTACTAAATTTTATAAGTGTGTCGTGCTTAATTTCACAAGTAGCTTGCCACTAATCCCTTTCATATAAAAAACCTGTTTTGAAAGCAAGATCCTTATCATTTGCAAAGAAAATCTTTATTGTTCTTCAAAATATTCTCCAGAAAAGTTCGTGCGTTGCTTAAAGAGAAGATTCTGCAGGAACTAGCTACCGTTGCAAAGCTTCGTTTAAGGCAAGTAAAAGTTGATTCTTGACTCACCATTTAAAGCATATATTGATGTTTTCTGAGTCTTCTTGCCTATATGTTACAGTATGTTTATAGTTCATGTTTAAAATGAATTATGCATGAAAGAGGAAAGAAAGATGGGTTCAAAATGATGTTTTTAGATGCTTCCAAATATTTTCCAGAAGGTTTATGATGTTTTAAAATGACTGAGGATTCGAGTTTAATCCAAGAATGTTATGAATGTTACTCTTTCAATAGTTGTAATATCATAA